>NW_026466127.1:0-13186 GCF_026875155.1 Cherax quadricarinatus
TCCCTTTTATATTTCATTGTTCTGGACGGTTTCCCTTCTCATATTTCACTTGTTCTGTACGAGTATCGCCATATTTCTTTTCTGGACGGTTTCCTGTCATATTTCATTGTTGGACGGGTTTCCTGTCATATTTCATTGTTTTGACGGGTTTCCCTTCCCTATTTTATTGTTCTGGACGGGTTTCCTGTCATATTTCATTGTTCTGGACGGTTTTCCCTGTCTATATTTCATTTCTTGACGTTTCCCTTCATATTTCATTGTTCTGGACGGTTTCCCTGTCATATTTCATTGTTCTGGACGGGTTTCCCTGTCATATTTCATTGTTCTTGACGGTTTTCCTTGTCATATTTCATTGTTCTGGACGGGTTTCCCTGTCATATTTCATTGTTCTGGACGGTTTTCCGTCATATTTCATTGTTCTTGACGAGTTTCCTTCTCATATTTCATTGTTCTGGACGGGTTTCCCTGTCATATTTCATTGTTCTTGACGAGTTTCCTTCTCATATTTCATTGTTCTGGACGGGATTCCCTGTCATATTTCATTCTTCTGGACTGGATTCCCTGTCCTATTTCATTGCTCTGGAATGGTTTCTGTCATATTTCATTGTTCTTGACGAGTTTCCTTCTCATATTTCATTGTTCTGGACGGGTTTCCCTGTCATATTTCATTGTTCTGGACGGGTTTCCCTTCTCATATTTCATTTTTCTTGACTGGTTTCCCTGTCACATTTCATTGTTCTGGACGGGTTTCCCTCTCATATTTCATTGTTTTTGGACTGGTTTCCCTCAATTTCATTGTTTGGACGGGTTTCACTAACATATTTCTTTTTTCTGGCTGGGTTTTCCGGTCATATTTCATTTTTCTCGACGGGTTTCCCTGTCATATTTCCTTGTGCCTGACGGGTTTCCGTCTCATATTTCCTTGTTCTTAACGGGTTTTCCTGTCATATTTCATTGTTCTGGACGGGTTTCCTTCTCATATTTCTTTGTTCTTGAGGGGTTTCTCTGTCATATTTCATTGTTCTGGATGCGTTTCCCTCTCATGTTTCATTGTTTTGGACGGGTTTCCCTGTCATATTTCATTCTTCGTTGTTCTGGACGGGTTTCCCTCTCATATTTCATTATTCTGGACGGGTTTCCTTCTCACATTTCATTGTTCTTTAGGGGTTTCGTTCTCATATTTCCTTGTTCTGGACGGGTTTCCTTCTCATATTTCCTTGTTCTGGACGGGTTTCCTTCTCATATTTCATTGTTCTGGACGGTTTTCCTGTCATATATCATTGTTCTGGACGGGTTTCCCTGTCATATATCATTGTTTTGGACGGGTTTCCCTGCCATTCATTGTTTTGGACCGTTTCCCTCATTTTCGATTGTCTGGACGCGTTTCCCTCTCATATCTCATTGTTCTGGACGGGTTTTCTCTCCATGTTTCATTGTTCTGGACGGGTTTCCTTCTCATATTTCAATGTTCTGGACTGGTTTCCTCTCATATTTCATTGTTCTGGACGGGTTTCCTTCTCATATTTCATTGTTCTGGACGGGTTTCCTTCTCATATTTCATTGTTCTGGACGGGTTTCCTTCTCATATTTCTTTGTTCTGACGGGTTTCCTTCTCATATTTCATTGTTCTGGACTGGTTTCCCTTCATATTTCTTGTTCTGGACGGTTTCCTCTTCATATTTCATTTGTTCTGGACGGGTTTCCTCTCATATTTCATTGTTCTTGACGGGTTTCTTCCATATTTCATTGTTCTGACGGTTTTCCTTCTCATATTTCCTTGTTCTGGACGTGTTTCCTGTCATATTTCATTGTTCTGGACGGTTTTCCTTCTCATATTTCATTGTTCTGGACGGGTTTCCCTGTCATATTTCATTGTTCTGGACGGGTTTCCCTGTCATATTTCATTGTTCTTGAGAGTTTCCTTCTCATATTTCATTGTTCTGGATGGGTTTCCCTGTCATATTTCATTCTTCTAGACGGGTTTCCCTGTCTAGTTCATTCATCAGCCTCCCGACGGTTTCCCTCTCATACTTCATTGTTCTGGACTGCCTCGACGGCCGGTGAGTATCCTTTTTCGTCTTTCCCAGGTCCAGGAGTCCACCTGTGTCCCCTCAGGCATTCTCCCTTCCCCACTTCCCCGGGGGTCTGCCTCGACGGCCGGTGAGTATCCTTTTTCGTCTCTCCCAGGTCCAGGAGTCCGCCTGTGTCCCCTCAGGCATTCTCCCTTCCCCACTTCCCCGGGGTCTGCCTCGACGGCCGGTGAGTATCCTTTTTCGTCTCTCCCAGGTCCAGGAGCTCCGCCTGTGTCCACCTCAGGCATTTCCCTTCCCACTTCCCCGGTGTCTGCTTCGGACGGCGGTGAGTATCCTTTTTCGTTCTCTCCCAGGCCAGGAGTCCGCCTGGGTTCCCCTAGGCATTCTCCCTTCCTACTTCCCCAGGGTCTGCCTCGACTGCTTGTGGAGTATCCTTTTTTCGTCTCTCCAGGTCCAGGAGTCCGCTGTGTCCCCTCAGGCATTCTCCCTCCCATTCCCCGGGGGTCTGCCTCGACGGGCGTGAGTATCCTTTTTCTTCTCTCCCAGGTCCAGGAGACCGCCTGGTCCCCTCGGCATTCTCCCTTCCCCACTTCCCGGGTCTGCCCTAGGACGGCCGTGTGAGTATCCTTTCTCGTCTTCTCCCAGGTCCAGTAGTCCGCCTGTGTCCCCTCAGGCATTCTCCCTTCCCCACTTCCCCAGGGTCTGCCTCGATGGCCGGTGAGTATCCTTTTTCGTCTCTCCCAGGTCCAGGAGTCCGCCTGTGTCCCCTCAGGCATTCTCCCTTCCCAACTTCCTCGGGGTCTGCCTTCGATTGGCGGTGAGTATTCCTTTTTCGTCTCTCCCAGGCCCAGGGATCCGCCTGTGTCCCCTCAGGCATCCTCCCTTCCCCATTTCCCCAGAGTCTGCCCTCGGACGGCGGTGAGTATCCTTTTTTCGTTCTCCAGGTCCGCGTGTCCAGGAGTCCGCCTGTGTTCCCTCAGGCATACTCCCTTCCCCACTTCCCAGGGTCTGCCTCGACAAACCAGTGAGTATTCTTTTGTCTCTCCCAGGTCCGCGTTGTCCATGTGTCCGCCTGTGCCCCTCAGGCATCCTCCCTTCCCCACTTGCCCAGAGAAGTCTGCCTCACGGCCGGTGAGTGGATATCCTTTTTTCGTCCTCTCCCAGTCCAGGACTCCGCCTGTTGTCCCCTCAGGCATCCTCCTTTCCCCACTTCCCCAGGGTCTGCCTCGACGGGCCGCGTGAGTATCATTTTTCTTTCTCTCCCAGGTCCGCGTGTCAGGACTCCGCCTGTGTCCCCTCAGGCATCCCTCCTTCCCCACTTCCCCAGGGTCTGCCTCGACGGCCGGTGGATGAGTTATGCTTTTTCGTCTCTCCCAGGTCCGCGTGTCCAGGGACTCCGCCTGTGTCCCCTCAGGCATCTCCCTTCCCACTTTCCCAGGGCTGCCTCCGACGGGCCGGTGAGTATCTTTTTCGGCTCCCCAGGTCCGCTGTGTCCAGGAGTCCGCCTGTGTCCCCTCAGGCATCCTCCACTTCCCCATTCCCCAGGGTCATGTCTGCTTCGACGGCGGTGAGTATCCTTTTTCGTCTCTCCAGGTCTTGTGTCCAGAGTCGCCTGCCTTTCCCCTAGGCATTCCTCCTTCCCCACTTTCCCCAGGGTCTGCCTCGACGGCTGGTGGTATCCTTTTTGTTTCTCTCCCAGGTCCTCGTTTCAGGAGTCCGCCTGTGTCCCGTCAGGCATCCTCCCTTTCCCCACGTCCCCAGGGTCTGCCTCGGACAACAGTTATTATCTTTTTCGTTATCTCCAGGTCCGCGTGTCCAGGAGTCCGCCTGTGTTCCCCTCAGGCATTCACTCCCTTTCCCCACTTCCCCAGGGTCTGCCTCGACACCAGTGAGTATCTTTTCGTTCCCCAGGTCTTGTGTCCAGGAGTCCGCCTGTGTCCCCTCAGGCATCCTCCCTTCCCCAGGGTCTGCCTCGACAACCAGTGAGTATCCTTTTTCGTCTCTCCCAGGTCCGCGTGTCCAGGAGTCCGCCTGTGTCCCCTCAGGCATCCTCCCTTCCCCACTTCCCCAGGGTCTGCCTCGACAACCAGGCATCCTCCCTTCCCCACTTCCCCAGAGTCTGCCTCGACGGGCGGTGAGTATCCTTTTTCGTCTTTACCAGGTCCAGGACTCCGCCTGTGTCCCCTCAGGCATCCTCCCTTCCCCATTCCCCAGGGTCTGCGCTCGACGGCGGTTGGAGTATCCTTTTTCGTCTCTCCCAGGTCCGCGTGTCCAGGACTCCGCCTGTGTCCCCTCAGCCATCCTCCCTTCCCCACTTTCCCAGGGTCTGCCTCGACGGCCGGTGAGTATCCTTTTTCGTCTCTCCCAGGTCCTTGTGTCCAGGATGGTCCACCTGTGTCCCTCAGGCAATCCTCCCTTCCCCACTTCCCAGGGTCTGCCTCGAGGCGGTGAGTATCCTTTTGCGTCCTCTCCAGGTCCGCGTGTCCAGGAGGTCGCCTGTGTACCCCTCAGGGCATCCTCCCTTCCCCACTTCCCCAAGGGTTCTGCCTCGACGGCCGGTGAGTATCCTTTTTCGTCTCTCCCAGGTCCGCGTGTCCAGGAGTCCGCCTGTGTCCCCTCAGGCATCCTCCCTTCCCCAGGGTCTGCCTCGACAACCAGTGAGTATCCTTTTTCGTCTCTCCCATGTCCGCGCCGTGTCCAGGAGTCCGCCTGTGTCCCCTCAGGCATCCTCCCTTCACCACTTCCCCCGCCCGGGTCCGTGGTTCCAGGAGTCCACCTGTGTGAAGGCCAGGTGCTCCCCCTTCCCCACTACCCCCACACCCCAACCTTGCACAACCCCCCCCCGGGTCCGTGGTTCCAGGAGTCCACATGTGTGAAGGCCAGGGTTACTCCCCCTATCCCCCTTCCCCAACCCCAACCTTGCACAACCCCCCCCCCGGCGTCCGATGGTTCTAGGAGTCCACACTTGTGCGAAGGCCAGGTGCTCCCCCTTCCCCACTTCCCCCCACACCCCAACCTTGCACCCCCCCCGGGTCCGTGGTTCCAGGAAGTCCACATTGTGTGAATGAAGTCCAGGTGCTCCCCCTCCCCACTTCCCCACACCCCAACCTTGCACAACCCCCCCGGGTCCGTGGTTCCAGGGGCCACCTGTGCGAAGGCCAGGTGCTCCCAACTTCCCCTCTTCCCCCACACCCAAACAATTGCACCCTCCGGGTCCGTGGTTCCAGGAGTCCACCTGTGTGACGCCCAGGTGCTCCCCTTCCCCCCACTTTCTCCCTCACCCCAACCTTGCACCCAACCCCCCCCCGGGTACCGTGGTTTCCAGGAAGGTTCCACTCTGTGCGAAGGCCAGGTTGCTCCCCCTTCCCACTTCCCCCACACCCCAACCTTTGCACACCCCCCGGGTCCGTGGTTCCAGGAGTCCACTGGGCGAAGGCCAGGGGTGTTCCCCTTCCCCCCACACCCCAACCTTTGCACCCCCCCGGGTTCCGTGGTGCCAGGAGTCCACTTGTGTGACGCCAGGTGCTCCACCTTCCCCACTTCCCCCACACCCCAAAACCCTTGGCACGATTCCCCACCCCGGGTCCGTGTTCAGGAAGGTCCACCTGTGGGGGAAGGCCAGGTGCTCCCCTTCCCCTTTTCCCCCACACACCCACCCTTCGCACCCCCCCCGGCTGTCCGTGGTTCCGGAGTCCACCTGTGCGTAGGCCAGGTGCTCCCCTTCCCCACTTCCCCACACCCACAACTTGCACCCCCCCCGGGTCCGTGGTTCCAGGAGGTCACCTGGCGAAGGCCAGGTGTTCCCCCTTCCCCACCCACACCAACTTGCACCCCGGGTCCGTGGTTCCAGGGTCACCTGTTGCGAAGGGCCTGGTGCTCCCCTTCCCACTTCCCCCACACCCCAACCTTGCACAACCACCCTTCCCCCGGGTTCCGTGTGTTCCAGGAGCTCCACACCTGTGCGAATGCAAGCGCTCCCCTTCCCCCATTTTCACCACCACCCCAACCTTGCACAACCCCTCCCCCGGGTCGTGGTTCCAGGAGTCCACCTGTGCGAAATGGCCAGGTGGCTCCCCTTTCCCCACTCCCCACACCCCAACCTGCCCCCCCCGGTGGATCCGTGGATCCAGTGAGTCCACCTGTGTGACGCCAGGTGCTTCACACTTCCCCTCTTCCCCCACACCCCAACCTTGCACAACCACCACCCCCCGGGGTCCGTGGTTCCAGGAAGTTACCTGTGCGAAGGCCAGGTGCTCCCCCTTTCCCCACTTCCCCCACCACCCCAACCTTGCACCCCCCCGGGTCCGTGGTTCCGGAGTCCACCTGTTGTGACGCCAGGGTGCTCCCCTTCCCACTTCCCCACACCCACAACCTTGCACAACCTCCCCAAACCTTGCACAATCCCCCGGGTCCGCTGGTTCCAGGAGTCCACATTGTGCGAAAAGGGCCAGGTGCTCCCCCATTCCCCACTTTCCCCCACACCCAACCTTGGCACACTACCCCCCCCCCCCCGGGTCCGTGGTCCAGAGTCCACCTGTGCGAATGCCAGGTGCTCCCCTTACCCACTTCCCCCCACACCCCAACCTTGGCACCAACCCCCCCCCGGGTCCGTGGTTCCAGGAGTCCAACCTGTGCGAAGGCCAGGTGATCCCCCCTTCCCCACTCCCCCTCACACCCCAACCTTGCACCCCCCCCCGCCCGGCGTCCGGCGTGTCCAGGGAGTCATCTGTCCGCCCTCAGATATTTTCCCTTCCCCACTTTCCCCAAGGTATCCTCGCCTTTCCCAGGTCCATATGTCCAGGAATCCATCCGTGGGCCCCCGGATGTCTCCCCTTCCTCACTTCCCTTAGGATATCTTCCAGCCTCAGCCTTCCCCAGGTTATGTATCCCTCCGTGATCTAGCCAGATGAGAACGAGGCCTTGTTTAGCTGGTCTACGGTAGAGACTGTCCAGGTGGGTGGAATTACAGGAGGGGACACACAGAAACTGCGTCCTGTAAATACACCCACCAAGACAGTCTAGACCGTAGATCAGCCAGACGCAGCCAAGCTACCGTCCAGTTCGACCACCAAGGCCTGGTCACTCAGTGAAAATTTGGGAGTTCTATTTATATTACACAATTCATCAACATCAGAAAAAGAGGATAAATAAGTATACACGATATGATGTAGGGCGAAATGACAGTAGTTTGTTGGATTATGTATTGGTAGATAAAAGACTGTTGAGTAGACTTCAGGATGTACATGTTTATAGAGGGGCCACAGATATATCAGATCACTTTCTAGTTGTAGCTACACTGAGAGTAAAAGGTAGATGGGATACAAGGAGAATAGAAGCATCAGGGAAGAGAGAGGTGAAGGTTTATAAACTAAAAGAGGAGGCAGTTAGGGTAAGATATAAACAGCTATTAGAGGATAGATGGGCTAATGAGAGCATAGGAAATGGGGTCGAAGATGAGTATGGGGTAGGTTTAAAAATGTAGTGTTTAGAGTGTTCAGCAGAAGTTTGTGGTTACAGGAAAGTGGCTTGAGGATGGAAGAGGAGCGAATGGGGGAATGATGATGTAATAAAAGAAAAGGGGAGTTGGGTAAGGGCGAAAAAGTTAGCAAATATGAGAAGTGAGAAGTTTTTACAAAGTAGAAGTGATGCAAGGAGGCAAAGAGTATAGGAAGAAAAAGAGAGATTGTTAAGAGAGTGGTGGTTGAATTTGAAAGCAATGTAAAAGATCGAGCAAATGAGAGAGTGGGTGAGATGTTATCAACAAATTTTGTTGAAAAATAAGAAAAAAAGTTTTGGGTGAGATTAACAAGTTAAGAAAAAGCCTAGAGAAAAAATGGATTTGTCAGTTAAAAATAGGAGAGCCGAGAGTTTATTAAATGGAGAGTTAGAGGTTATTGGAAAGATGGAGGGAATATTTAGAGGAATTGTTAAATGTTGATGAAGATAGGGAAGCTGTGATTTCGTGTATAGGGCAAGGAGGAATAACATCTTGTAGGAGTGAGGAAGAGCCAGTTGTGAGTGTGGGGGGGAAAGTTCGTGAGGCAGTAGGAAAAATGAAAGGGGGAAAGGCACCCGGGTTTGATGGGATAAAGATAGAAATGTTAAAAGAGGTGGGGATATGTTTTGGAAAGTGGTTGGTGCATTATTTAATAAATGTATGGAAGAGTGTAAGGTACCTAGGGATTGGCAGAGGGGCATGCATAGTTCCTTTGTTAAAGGCAAAGGGGACAAAAGAGAGTGCAAAAATTATAGGGGGATAAGTCTGTTGAGTGTACCTGGTAAAGTGTATGGTAGAGTTAAAATTTGAAAGAATTAAGAGTTAAGACGGAGAATAGGATAGCAGATGAACAAGGAGGCTTTAGGAAAGGTAGGGGGTGTGTGGAGCAGGTGTTTACAGTGAAACTATAAGTGAACAGTATTTAGATAAGGTTTAAAGAGGTCTTTGTGGCATTTATGGATTTGGAAAAGGCGTATGACAGGGTGGATAGGGGGCAATGTGGCAGATGTTGCAAGTGTATGGTGTAGGAGGTAGGTTACTGAAAGAAAGTGAAGAGTTTTTACGAGGATAGTGAGGCTCAAGTTAGAGTATGTAGGAAAGAGGGGAAAATTTTTTCCAGTAAAAGTAGGCCTTGGGACAAGGTGTGTGATGTCACCGTGGTTGTTTAATATATTTTAGATGGGGTTGTAAGAGAAGTAAATGCGAGGGTCTTGGCAAGAGGCGTGGAGTTAAAAGATTAAAGAATCACACACAAAGTGGGAGTTGTCACAGCTGCTCTTTGCTGATGACACTGTGCTCTTGGGAGATTCTAAAGAGAAGTTGCAGAGATTGGTGGATGAATTTGGTAGGGTGTGCAAAAGAAGAAAATTAAAGGTGAATACAGGAAAGAGTAAGGTTATGAGGATAACAAAAAGATTAGGTGATGAAAGATTGAATTTTCAGATTGGAGGGAGAGAGTATGGAGGAGGTGAACGTATTCAGATATTTGGGAGTGGACGTGTCAGCGGATGGGTCTATGAAAGATGAGGTAAAATCATAGAATTGATGAGGGAAAAAGAGTGAGTGGTGCACTTAGGAGTCTGTGGGAGACAAAGAACTTTGTCCTTGGAGGCAAAAAGGGGAATGTATGAGAGTTTTGTTTTACCACGCTTTATATGGGTGTGAAGCGTGGGTGATGAATGTTGCAGCGGGGGAGAAGGCTTGAGGCAGTGGAGATGGGCATGTCTGAGGGCAATGTGTGGTGTGAATATAATGCAGAGAATTCGTAGTTTGGAAGTTAGGAGGAGGTGCCGGGATTACCAAAACTGTTGTCCAGAGGCTGAGGAAGGGTTGTTGAGGTGGTTCGGACATGTAGAGAAATGGAGCGAAACAGAAAAGACTTCAAGAGTGTATCAGTCTGTAGTGGAAGGAAGGCGGGGTAGGGGTCGGCCTAGGAAGGGTTGGAGGGAGGGGGTAAAGGAGGTTTTGTGTGCGAGGGGCTGGGCTTCCAGCAAGGCTGCGTGAGCGTGTTTGATAGGAGTGAATGGAGACAAATGGTTTTTAATACTTGACGTGCTGTTGGAGTGTGAGCAAAGTAACATTTATGAAGGGATTCAGGGAAACCGGGGGATGGGACTTGAGTCCTGGAGATGGGAAGTACAGTGCCTGCACTCTGAAGGAGGGGTGTTAATGTTGCAGTTTAAAAACTGTAGTGTAAAGCACCCTTCTGGCAAGACAGTGATGGAGTGAATGATGGTGAAAGTTTTTCTTTTTCGGGCCACCCTGCCTTGGTGGGAATCGGCCAGTGTGATAATAAAAAAAAAAAAATAATTCATCAACATTAAATATAAGTTTCTTTTTGTGCTTAATAAGCAGCTTAAGTTCATTTGTGAATGTTTTGTTGTAATAAAGTAATAAGTTTTTAAATTCGTGTTTTTTTTGTTATTGTTTATGTATTTGGAAAACGGTAGTTACAAACGCCGTCACAAGTTAAAAAGTCATTTATCTGACTTTTTGGGTTATCTGGGTAATTTACTATTTGTTAATAGTATGATAGATTGTGTAAATGTTTTTTTCGACTTGTACCTTTAAATAAAATTACTTAAAATTATTTAACACTGTTTTTACCCCCACCCCTTACGCATTTTCCGTAAACCCAAAACTTGTGGGTTCACCCCAATTTCATCATAAAACTGGCCATAGCAACCCCCCCACAAAAACCCCACCCCACAACAACACACACCAAACACACACACACACACAACACACAAAAACCCACACACTTAAAAAAAAACCCCTATGTTAAAACGCTTGAAACAAAATTTAACACACACACACACAAACAACACACACACAAACACAAAACCCACAACACCCCGTAAAAAACTAAATTTTACCATATGTATGTAATCACAAAAACCAAAAAAAAACAAAACACCCCCCCCCAATAAAAAAAACCCCAAATTCCATGTTGGGGTTTAACCCCGGTTTTAAATTTTTTGTCTTTTTAAAAAAACCCCTTGGGAAGGAAAAAATCCCCAAAAATTTTAAAAAGGCCCTTTTGTTTTCCCTATGGATTAAGTTGGGGGTAAAGCACTTTAAAAAAGGGTTAAAAATTTAATTTTTTTGGACACTTGGGGGCAGGTAAATTTCTATTTTTTGCACTTGTGGGTCAGGTAAAGTTACTAGTTTTAGAATTTGGGGTCGGTATGTTACTTTTTTAGACATTTGTGGGTCAGGTAAATTCTAGTTTTAAAATTGTAGGTATTTAAAGTTATAGTTTTAGACACTTTGGGTAGGAAAAATTATGTTTTGACATTTGGGGTCGGGTAAAGTTACTGTTTTAGACATTGTGGGTAGGTAAAGTTACTAGTTTTGACACTTGGGGTCAGGAAAAGAATTCAGGGAAATGGAAACCCCCAAACGTCCTAGGATGGGCACTTGAAGGAGTTTTTGGGATTTTGCAGATTGGGTGGCAATTTATCTTTGATGTTGGTCGCAATTGGCAGATAATCAAAATTTGAAATCAGCAATGAAAACGGTCATTAGCTAATGGGCGAATCTCTGTCATGTTCCTTAAGGTAAAATAATGCGAGTTTGAATGGTAGGAACCCTTTGGTAAATCCCAAAAGGGTTTTATCCCCAGGGGGTTGCAAAGCCAGCTGTTGTTGGTTCAGTACACGATTTCAAGTAAAAAATTTCCCCAAAATAAAAATTTACAAAAAAAATAAAAAAAAAATAGGCACAATGCGACTAAAAAAAAAAAATTACCTGTTTTTGTTGACGTTTTCGACCCCACCGGGCCCCTTTAAATGTCCATAACACTCAAAGGTTCAGCTTAGGTGGGTTTGCCGGGTGAGCCCTGCCAGGCCTTTCCATGTGGTCCCGAAAATGGTCCCCAAAGGTGTCGGAGTTTGTTAAGTGATATACCGTTTTCAGCCCCATGGCAGGGGGCACGGTGTGCATTTATGCCCAAGTGGAGTTCCCTTTGCAGTCCCATGGGTGACAGCCCTATGTAAAAGGGGACGGTGAATCTTATTCAAGTTTGGTGGAGTACAGTTTTTCAGCCCTTGACAAGGGGCACAAAAAGTTTGCACGTTTTGGCGGAGGGCTGTTCACAACCCTAGGAGGGACTGTCCCATAACAAGGGATGGCAAGTCTTCTTCAGCAAAGTGGGGCCCCGTTAACTACACATCGTAAAGTTCTTAGCTGGGGGACAGCAGATTTGGTTCAAGTGGTTTCAGAGCTGGTGTTCTTGCTCTTGCTTCTAAGTTCTGTTGCATTTTTAAACCATTCCTGGCACTTGGGGCCCCCGACTAAAACTTGTCTGGTTTTGTCTTGTAGATGCCTACATTTCATTGCACTTCAAAAAGTTCCCAAACTTCAGAACACTCATGACTTGATCTTTTCTTTTTCCCCTTTCCCCCCTTCTCCTCTCTCTACCTCTTCTCCCTTTTTGTTTTTCCCTTTTATTTCCTTTTTTTTGCCCCGGGTGTTTGCCCCCCATCCCCCCCCCCTGTGTTTTTGGCCCAGTTCGTGGGCCCTTATAATGCCTCCCAAAATGCTCCTTTGTCTTTTCCTTTGACTTACTCACTTCTCATACTACTATACTTATACTATACTACTACTACTACTTTACTTTTCTCTTTTTGCCCCTTCTTATTTCCTTTTTTTCCCCCCTTTCCCTTTTTACCTACTTACCAAACCCTACTACTAACACTACTATACATACTACTTCCCTACTCTTCCACTACTACTTCCATTACTTCCACTACAGCATTACCCTCCCCTACTTCTCCCTTATTTTTTCTTCCCTTTTTTTTTCCTCCTTGTCCCTTTTCTTATATACTGGTCCCCCACCCACTTGTTAGCGTGATTGTAAGTGGGCAAATTGGACCCAAAAACCCTTTCTAAGTTTCTTCTCGAAAGGAGGTTATCTTTTTATTAGAACAAAAATAAGCACTTATAACTTTTCGAAATATAACAACAAAATTACAATTAGGGAACGGGTGGGATGTGAACCCCGGCAAGTGGTCCCGGGTTGTGCGTTTACCCCTTGACGTTGTCTCTAATTAGAGCTACTGGCCGTGGTGGCCCAGTGGTTAAAACACTGGCCGTGAGTTTATGTCCCTGCCATGGATTTTAAACCCCCCAGTTCCTGATCGGGGCTCGAAAAGGGGGTGAAATTGCAAGATTCGAACGTGGAAGAAAATTTCAAGGGAAGAGGCACCCCGAAAAGAAGCAAACAGAAAATGTAACACAATGAAATAAATTATTTAATATTTATGTAAGCGCAAAAAAAAGAAACCGCTGAACAAACATTTGCAGTATAAGCTTTGCTAGCTCATGGTGTCCTAGTGGGGGTAGTCGGCCCTACCCTTTAATGCTCAAGATTTTAAAATATATATATATATTAATATTTTTTATATTTATTTTATAATTTATATATATATATATATTTTATATATTTTTAAAAATATATAATGTCGGCCGAATATGTAAAACTGGTCAATTAGCAAGAATCATTTAAAAATTTAAATCCTTTCTGAAATTTTTTTTTTTAAAAGTTTAAAGATTTTTTTTTCATTAATGTTATTGTAAAAAATTTTAAAAATTTTCACCAAAGAATCTTTGAAAATTATTTCCCTTTTTATAGCAAGAACAATTTATTTTAGCC
>NW_026466128.1:0-13324 GCF_026875155.1 Cherax quadricarinatus
GACTGTAACCCATGTGGGGCGAAAGTTTCCTGAATAAAGTTTCCCCATATGCTGCATAAGTGTCTCAATCTTCAACATGTCGGTTTTTAAAACCCATTCCCATCACAGCTGGTTTAGATACAGAATCACTGACTAATACTTCATATGACTGACACAGAGATATGATTTTAGACGTGACAATGCAGTATCCCAAAAAGCTACAGCTGAAAAGATGACTTACCAGTAATCCATGATTAATGATATCAAATGCGAAGTGTTGCACAAAACAGGCTGAAAAGCATTTCCTAAACAAATATTTGGTACCAAGCCATCTTAGTTGAATGAAATAATCAATATGCAGAGTAAAACATTAATATGCACCAGAAAAGAACACAACTCATCAAAAACAGGACATTCAATCAATTTAGAAAGGAACAAACATAGAAACAGCATAATATCTGGAAAATGTTTTCTGAATTAAGGAAAGGCTTCTTGAGAGGCAGCCAAACCTTTACTGACTGTGGAAAACATCCACTTCGAAAATAATGATTGATCACCACAGTTTTACAAGGTACAGCACTGTATATGTGAGCAACTTTGAACATTATAGATGCACAATATGTCTTATATAGAACCCCTTCCTTGCTAACTGGAGAAAATTAAAAAAAAAAAAAAAAAAAGAAAGAAATCTGTGATACATCATGAACCAAAAGAAGAACAGAGAACTCTGCACCTGCTTCAGATGAATTCAAGTCCAAACAAATATTCTTTATTTTCCCACAAAAATAATCAAAGAAGGCCATGGAAGCTGAAAGCGGATTCATAAGCATACAAAGCAGATTCAGTTACATGATCAAGCAGGTAATTTAGACTGGTGAACAGGAGCCCCTGATTTCCACTGCAAGATTAAATTTTCCCTGTATTTTTCCACCTTACAAGCTGATACCCTATTCACAACTGTACTATGGGTTTCCACATAATGGACTATGAATCTTTGCAATTGGTCAACATGCAGTGAAGATGAATCCACACTGTTCACTGTATCTCTCACCATCACACCAACCTGGTTAACATCAAGATTTCTATAATTATGGAAAGACAGTATACACTCACAGAAGGTGGCACCAAAATATCAACATAAGATTGTACACAATAATATTAAGAGGTATATTCCCAACATCTTTAACCCTTTCAGGGTTTTCGGCCGTATTAGTAGGGCTTACGCACCAGTGTCCATGACGTACTGGTATGCCTAAATTCTAGCGCCCTCAAATCTAGTGAGAGAAAGCTGGTAGGGCCTACATATGAAAGAATGGGTCTATGTGGTCAGTGTGCGCAGTATAAAAAAAATCCTGCAGCACACAGTGCGTAATGAGAAAAAAACTTGACCATGATTTTGGATTAAAACAGCAACTTTGTACTGTATTTTCGTATGGTATTTATTGTTGTATTCTAGTTTTTCCTGGTCTCATTTTATAGAATGGAAGACATATTACAGAAACTGAGATGATTTTGACTGGTTTGCAATGAAAAGTACCTTGAAATTGAGCTCAAAGTGCAGAAATGTTCGATTTTTACCAAAGTTCAAAAGTAAACAAATCATGCTATGCATCCAATACACATCAACTGGTGAGTCTAATAATTCTTTCACAAGTGTGCTGATATTATTTATAACCAATTTCTGCACTAATGCAGTAGTCTGCATAACAGTAAAATCTTCTATTTTTTTGTGAGAATAAAAATTCAAAGTGAAAAGCAAAAGAATGTAAGAGGGGCATGGGGACGTGACTAATGAACAGAGGAAATGTTATTTTAGTGCCAGGAATGTCTTTCTTGTTTATTCTGGACCCTATTTGGAAATTGGCATCTTTTGAAATTTGTGAGAGATTGGCAAAATTGCTAAATTCTGACTACTGTATTGGATAGTTGAAATCGGTAAATGGGTGGTTTCTTGTGCTCATTCGATAGAAAAAATGGAGTTCAAGTGAAATAGTTATGATTTTTGTTGACTAGTACACTGGAATTGGCTGAAAATAGGGCTCAAAGTGGGCAAAATCGCCGATGCGTAAACATCATCGAGACCGCTAACTTCGTAAGAGCGTAATTCCGTAAGTTTTCCATCAAATTTCATACTTTTGGTGTCATTATGACTGGGAAAAGATTCTCTATCTTTTCATAAGAAAAATAATTTTTTTTTTTTATATTTGGGGGACCCTGAGAACAAGTCTCGGAGAGGGCCTGTGGACCCTGAAAGGGTTAATGCTTTGAGAATTGGAAGTAGACAGAACCAGTGCAATATATGATCACCAATGTGTGGGGGTGGGTGTTAATGACTATTTCTCAAAATTATTCAAATCTTATTAGCTCCAGGAACTCGCATGAATACGGTTTCTGTTGTTGACAACCACTCAAATAGTAAAAGCCACCACATACAAGGCAACCATACCTCTTTGCGAAGGATTCAATAAGAAAACTAAACTCATCAAAAAACAAGGAATCTGTGTCTTCGGTGCCAGGATGATATACAACCATGATTCTCATAGTCTGTCAATGGCAATTTGCTACTTCCATTACCTCAAATTATGTACAGGCTAACCAAGTGATATATGATGAACATTTGCCATTCATACTATGCACCTTAACATATAACAGTGGCAAGCAATCATGCATAATTCCAAGTACAAGTAGTGCCTTTCAAGAACAAACGAAAGTTCTCCAATGACAGGGTTGATATAAACTTCACCTAAACTTCTGTGAGCACCCTCTCCAAGATGCCTAAGAAAGTATTCTGGGATATTTATACAGTGGCACCCCGAGTTACAAACTTAATTTGTTCCAGGAGGCTGTTCAAGTGCCATTACAGAATGAATTTGTTCCCATAAGGAATAATGTAAATTAGATAGTCTGTTTTAGACCCCCCAAAAATACACTTACAAAAGCACTTACAAAAATACACTTACATAACTGTTCGAGCTGGGAGCTGTTCCAAACTAAAGGTATCACTGTATTACGGCTGTACTATGTTGTGATTATTGACCAGTTCCTGACAGAGTGGCACTTTTATTACATGTATTCATATTGTGGAGACAAAAAACGTTATCTATGGAGGCAAAGAAAGTATAGTAGTACGAACACACTTATATGGGTGTGAAGCTTGGGTTGTGAATGCAGCAGCCGAGGAGGCGGTTGGAGGCAGTGAGATGTCCTGTCTAAGGCAATGTGTGGTGTAAATATTATGCAGAAAATTTGGAGTGTGGAAATTAGGAGAAGGTGTGGACTTAATAAAAGTACAGTGGACCCCCGCATAACGATCACCTCCGAATGCGACCAATTATGTAAGTGTATTTATGTAAGTGCGTTTGTACGTGTATGTTTGGGGTTCTGAAATGGACTAATCTACTTCACAATATTCCTTATGGGAACAAATTCGGTCAGTACTGGCACCTGAACATACTTCTGGAGTGAAAAAATATTGTTAACTGGGGGTCCACTGTATTAGTCAGAGGGCTGAAGTGGTTTGGTCATTTAGAGAGAATGGATCAAAGTAGAATGACATGGAGAGTGTATAAATCTGTAAGGGAAGGAAGGCGGGGTAGGAGTCATCCTCGAAAAGGTTGGAAGGAGGGTAAAGGAGGTTTTGTGGGCGAGGGGCTTTTGGGCTTCCAAGCAGGCGTGCATGAGCATGTTCGATAGGAGTGAATGGAGACAAATGGTATTTGGGACCTGACGATCTGTTGGAGTGTGAGCAGGGTAATATTTAGTGAAGGGATTCAGGGAAACCAGTTATTTTTTATATAGCCACACTTGAGTCCTGGAAATGGGAAGTACAATGACTGCACTCTAAAGGAGGGGTTCGGGATATTGGTAATTTGGTGGGATATGTTGTGTATCTATACACGTATATGCTTCTATACACAAATAACCCGCACATAAAAGAGAGAAGCTTACGACGACGTTTCGGTCCGACTTGGACCATTGACAAAGTCACATTAACCAGGGGGGGAGCGGGACGGTATATATAACGGGAAAGAGGTGGTGGTGGTAGTAGTAGAAAGTAACGGGAATTGTAATAATATACAAGATAAAATTTAAAGAAAAATCAAAAACCCCGGGGCATCCCATCGTAGACGCTTCGCCACACCCACCACTGGATGGCGAAAGCCACAACAAAGACAACCCGATGCCGAAAATTGTGTCTTAATTTCTCAGATTGTGTATAGTAGTAGAAGAAAAAGAGGTAGTAGTATGGTGTGGTAAAGTGGGAAAAAAGGAAGACGAGCCAGTAAAATAAAAAGGAAGGGAGCACGCAAAAGAGCTAGATGCCCACAGAGGGGAGCAAGCGCCAGAGGTCTTTTAAAAGGGGAAAGTGGTGAAAAAAATGAAGAAGGAACAGAAACACGAGACAGGAGAGAGAAAGACAACAGAGGAAAAAGGGAAAGAGGAAAGGGGAAGAGGAAGAAGAAAAAAGAAAAAAGAAAAAAAAAAAAAAAAAAAAAAAAGAAAAAAAAAATGGGATTCATTTTAAGTCAGGGTTTCTAAAGTTTGGGCTTTTACAATGTAGTGGGGAGGAAGGATCTACAGGACGAACCGGGAAAGGTTCTTAAAGGGAAAGTTGTGTATTGAGAGGATTCAACTAGAGGGCGACTGTTCGGGGGGAAATAGGGAAGACAGTTTTAGCAGAAGACCAGTCAATAGGAAGGCTATGATCTGTCGGTATTATATACTTTCCCTTACTACAATATACTACTACCACCACCTTTCCTGTCTATATATACCATCTGCTCCCCCTCGGTTAGTGTGACTTTGTCATGGTCCAATACCGAAACCGGTCGTAAGCTTTTCTTTTATGTGGGGGTTTAAAATTGTGACTTCCGTATGGTTTTGTCCCTTTTTTTGTTATTTATGGACCCCGCAAAAAGCGTCATTTCTCTCCAAATTTTTTTTAATGTTTTTCCCCTTTTTTTAAACCCTCTTTCGATTTATGAGGCTCCCCTTTATTCTACCGGGGTCGAAAGAATCAGCTTCGCTTCTACGTGGTCTTGCTGAGCAAGTTCTGCCCCCTTTCCTTTTCCCATTTCCCCGAAAACCAACCCAGGGGCACCCCCTTTTCCCTGTCATGCCCGTCCCTTTTCAACAATCATTCTTTTTTACAAATTTTCGCGGTTGAAGTGCCTTCTTTCCCTTCGTCAACGTCAAGGCTCTCTTTCTGCTTACCCCGGATCTCTGTAACCTTCTCTTTTCCTTCCCTTTGACATGCTCGCCAAAATGCAAAATTCTTCTTCTAAACTCGAAAAATAAAACTCTCATCTCGCTCCCCTTGGTCAAAATTCCCCCTCCTGACTGTTTACAAATCTGTCTTCGTCCACTCTCTCATATGGCTTGAACTTCTTGGTTTTGGTCTTTCCTTTGCCCTTCCCTATCCTGCGCGGGTTTTTTCCCTGATTAGCTCTTTTGTTTCCCCTTTCGTCCCAAATCTGCTTCCGTAATCTTCCTGATTGTCCACTTTTCGTGGTGCTCCCCTTTCCCGCTCTTGTTAGTTTTTTTTAAGAACACCACCTTCCCCCCTTTTCCAACTTGCCCTTTCTTCTCTTAAATCCAACTTTAACATTGTCTTTACTATCTTTGACAAAGGAAATTTCGGTAGTTATCCTTCACGCAAGGGTTTCCCCCGTAAAGTGAGTCTTGCCCTGACTCACGCACTTCACTCCTCTCGTTTCCAACCCCTCTTGTCGATAAAGAGAATTTAAAAAAAAACGGGACTCTCTCCGCCCTCGTCCCCCTGACTTTGACCTTGTTCAAGGGTTTTTCGTGTCATCTGTCCCTTCTTCCCTATTTTATGGCCTTCCCAAAACTATAAAACCCGATATTCCTCTTCATCCAAACATATCCTCTGGGTTTTGTTTTTATTTTTTTTCTTCTTGGTGGCCAAAACCCTCACTCCCTTTTCCCTTGGTACTTTTTTCCCGCCCCCCTCCGTCACTCTCAAAAACTTTTGAACGGGTTCGCTCTTCCCAACCGTAAGAGCTGTCGCGTTGATCCCCCTTCACCAATGTCCCTCTTGATGTGTCCTTGATTTCCTTTGAGAGAAGGCCCATGAAGGCTTTCTTCATCTCCCTTTCCCCCCTGACGTTTTCTTGATCTGATCCCCCTCTGTGTGGCTCTAACTCCTTTTTCCCTTTCCCGGGAAAAATTATTCTAAAAACCTTCGGGGTGTTATGGGGGCCCCCTCTCTCTCCTGTCCTTGTTCTTTTCAGGAATACTTCGAGCTGTTCTTCTTCCTACCCCCGATGTGCAACCCTTTACTCGGCTCCGATGTGGTGATTTTTTTGCTCTGTGGCCTCATGCCCAGCTCTTCCAAACCCTTTTTTTGAAACTCTTAATAATTTGCCCCCTTTCCCTTAAGTTTAAAGCTGTGGGAATTTTTTCCTTTTCCTTTCCTTGATGTCCATGTCCCCCTCGTTAAAGGGTTTTTTTTTTTCCGTTTACCCTAAACCTATGCAAGTGGGGTCATTTACTACTTTTTCCCATCAGCTTCCCCGTCAAGAAAAGTGTTTTATCTCCTCTTTCTCCGCCCCCCCGCATCTATGATCCTCGTTCCTTTTAGCGAAATTTCCACTCTTCTAATTCGTTTCCCTCTTGGGTCCCCTTCCCTTTTTAGATTGCCCTCTCACGTGTAAAGCAAATTTTTTCTCTCCCAAACTCCTTTTCCCCGGGAACTCTTCTATCCCCTGCCTTCCCATTTCCGGTTTTTTAAACTCAAAAATTCTCCGTCCCTAAAATCAAGCTTTCCTTCCGCCAGACTAACACTCTTCGCACTAATCTCGTTTAACTCTCCTCCCTTAAAAGTTCCGGGGGTCTACTCTATTTTTTGCCCCCCTGCCTCTTTTAAACTTCGGAAAATGGGCGATTCTCTTTCGACAGATTTGGGAGCACAAAAATGTGTTGGCTTTCCCACATAAATGCTCTTTTTTGTCAGTCAAGGGTCATAGCCATTATTGCTGGTCTTCTGCTAAAACTGTTTCCCCACTTCCAACTCGAACAGTGCCGTCTAGTTGAATCCTCTCTAATACACAATTTTCCCTTTATGAACCCTTTGCCCTGGCTTTGTCTCTGTAATGCCTTCCTTCCCCCAAAAATTGTAAAATGCTCCAAACTTCAGAACACCGTGATTAAAATTTAAACCCCATTTTTTTTTCTTTTCTTTTTTTTTTTTTTTCCTTTTCCCCCTTCCCCTTTCCTCTTTCCTTTTCTCCCCTGTTGTCTTTTCTCCTTTCTGGTTTCTGTTCCTTTTTATTTATTTCACCACTTCCCCTTTCACGCACCTCTGTGCCTTGCTCTTTCCCCCTGTGGGCATTTGCTCTCTTGCAGGCTCTCCTTCCTTTGTATTTGATGGTCGTCTTCCTTATTCCCCCACTTCACCACTACCACTACCCTTCTTTTTCTACTACTACACTACCTACTGAGAAATTAAGACACATGTGCGGCGTTTTTGTTTTGTTTTGGGGCGTTTCGCATCCAGTGGCGGGGGGATGGCGAAGGTTTTCCCATGGGGGTGCCCCGGGGGGTTTTTGTGCATGTGTCTTAATTTCATCTTGTCGTTTATATACAATTTCCCGTTACTATACACTACTCTACCCCCACCTCTTCCGTCTTATTAGCCCCCGCTCCCCCCCCTTGGGTTGTGTGACTTTGTCAATGGCCAAGTCGGCCGAAACGTCGTCGTAAGCTTCCTCTTTTATGTGCGGGTTATTTGTGTATTGTTCCAGTCACGGTATTGTGCCTTTTTTTGTTATATTTGCTTCTAAGCTTTGGTTTTCGGGGGACCTCTGCAAAAACGTGATTATGTGGAGTGAGGTGAAAGGTTAAATGTGATTAAATATTTCTTTTTTTTGGGTCACCCTGCCTCGGTGGGAGTGCCGACTTGTTAAAAAAAAAAAAAATCATATTGTTACTGTACTGCATTCATGGGAAGAAATTATTATTACATTCTGGGAACAATCAGATTCAAACCAAGGAAAGTAAAGGAGGGTAGTTTTCATGTGACAAGGCCCAAGGGTAAATGTGTGTTTTACCACGGTAATGTTGGTTAGATGCACGGAGGGAAGCCGTATTAAAGATCCATCTTGCTGGTCAGAATGAGGGAAAATGTGAACCATACCATTTTAAATTGTGCAATGGTTTCCAAAGTACTAGTGTTAAAGAAAATTTTTCTTTGTTTAAACTCTACCCAATTTGAATTTCCCAACTTAACTAACAATTGTTATTAAGTTTTTTTTATATTAAAAAAAAACTGGGAAAAAAATTTAAGATTTTTTTAATGTGCTAACAAATATAGGAAAATTTAAATTTTTAAAGCTTTTCTACTATAAAATTCATTAATCCCCATTAATTTAAGCTTAGTTAGTGTATTATTATACTATTTCCCTTAAAATTTCACGGAGATTGAATAAACCCTAAAAACGTAGTAGCTTAAATTATGCCTCACTCTTCTCAGCACTCAATTTGTGCAAGTGCTCGGGTGCTGAGTCTAGCCCCAGCTGGTAGATTGCAGGGTGCATCATTGTTAACCAGTCGGTCTGTCTCGTGATGGTAACGATTCTCCCCTAAGTTTCTAGGCCTGAGTTGCTGTCATTACATTTTTTTCAGATGTTAGAAAATTTAAAAAAGTAATAATTATGTTTTGCAACACACTTATATCTATAGTATACAGTATTTTACGTATATAAAAAATACTAGGGAACGAAAAACAACAGTGGAATTTGTACACCCCTAACTACAAAGATAGTGTACACAAAGGGAAACAATAAGGTTCACAGTATATACAACATCGAAAACTCTTTAAAAATGGGGGAAAGCTAAATCCCAAAAAAGCCATACAGTACTTGGAGAAAGGGAAAAGTTCAGGTTTGATCCCCGGAGAGGAGAGTGTTCCTTCCCCTTTTATTAAAAGCCCTTAACCAGCATAAAATTTCCACCCCCTTCCCCCCTGAAGGGTCAAGTCAGAAGCAAACTTACAAACCTCAAACTTTAATCCAAGAAATTGGACCAAACTTCTTTTCCCAAAGATTGAACCCGAATGCCCCCCATTTTCCCCCGGGTGTATAACTCCTATGAGTTTAGTATTTCCCTATGAATGTAATGATCACAGTAACAATGATGTGATACCAGAGATTTTCAAGAGACTGAACTTAAATAACTTAGTGGGATGCGCCATTTTGTTGAAAAAAAAAATTAGAAATCATAAAAATAATAAAAAGGGAATGTATGGAGATAGTGGTACCAACACTCTTATAGGGGTGTGGGCATGGGTTGTAAAGCTCCCCAGCAAGCAGGCTGGGGCAGTGGAAATGTATGTCTCAGGGCAATGAGTGGTGTAAAAATTATGCGAGAATTATGTGGGAAATTAGGGGGAGGTGTATTTTGCTAAAAGTATTATTCAGGGGATGGAAGGGTTATTGAAGGGTCTGGTCATTAGAGAGGATGAAAACAAAATAGGTTGATTGGAGGATTTTAAAAATCTTTTACTGGAAGGGGGGGTAAGGTCATCCTGGAAAGGAGGAGGGAGGGGTAAAAAAGTTGTGAAAAGCAAGGGGGGTTTGGGCACACAACAGGCATGTGGAGGTTGTTGATAGGAGTGAAAGGGGGGTGATTTTTGGGATTGACAAGTGTTGAAGTGTGAGCAGAGTAATATTTTTTGGGAAAGGGATTCGGGGAACCTTTGCTGGGCTTGAATCCTGGAGGGGAAGTACAAAGCCTGCACTCTAAAAGGGGAGGTTTGGGGAATTGGCGTTGGGGTGACATCTAAAATGTCATATCGGGCACCCCCGCAAAGACATTTTATATTGTGTGAATGATTTTGAAAGTGTTTCTTTCTTTTTTGGGTCTCCCTGCCTCAGTGGAGATGGCCGTCATGTTAAAAAAAAAAAATAAAATTTGAGTGAATTTTTAAATTTTAACAAAAATCTTCGTTTTAAAAAGTACAAAAATTTTTGTGATTTAACGACACCCGGACAAACTTTCTCTTAGTGCTTTTAAGAGGGGTTTTCGTAGTGTGTAATATTGTACAAACTTTTATGGATGTAAGGTTTTTTAAAACACAATGAATATTCTTCCCAACTGTTTGTATATAGGCAGACATATAAATTGGGATGGTGTTGTTACTAATTTTTGGGGAAAAATTTAAAAAGGTTGAGGTCGTAGAGGCGACTAAAATGCCGGGGCAAAGGGGGTTTGTAATCCCCTTTCCCGTTCTTACTGAAGTTATGAAGAGAAACTTTTTTTTTTTCTTTTTGGGCTGCCTTGCTTTGGTGGGGTATGGTCAGTTTGTTGAAAGAAGAAGATTTAAAAAGGTGTCTATTGAACAAGATTGTCACTTGAAAATTTGGGTTTTCCAAAAGGTGAAAGGTGGAAAAGGTGATTCCGGGCCCCCAAACAAGCAGATAAAAAAGCCACTCATGGCTCCCCAAAATTTCACACATTACGTGTTTTTTTTTTAAGTTTATGTGCATAATACAAAGTTCTCCTGGTAACCCTTTTTTTGGGTTTGCACCCACGAACTGAGTTGCAAGAAAACTGGGTTTTTTTTTAAGATGGTTGTTAGATGATTTACGTTTACTACGTACACGAAATTGAAAAATTGTCATTTTTTTAAAACTTTTTCTTACTGAAGCATTGGCAACTACTTTGGGAAGAGAATGAAAAAAATGTGGAAGTTTTTTTTTAAAAAGTTTCAGGTTTTCCCCTCAAAGTTTAAAAACTTGAAAAAAAAACCCCTGAAATGCCCCGGGGTAATTCATGTACCCCTCTAAAAATAACAGAAAATTATGTATTACAAGAGAAATGGGATTGTACACCCATGAATCCATTGATTAATAATGGCCTGGCTGATCAATGCTTCAAATTTGCGAGCAAAAAAAAGGTTGCGTGATGCTGAAGCAAATTTTAAATTTTTTTTTTTTAATCCCCACTGTATATGGGGGGAAAGTTTGGGTTGTGAATGCAGCACGAGGGGGCAGTCGGAGGCAGGGAGATGTCCTGTCTAAGGGCAATGTGTGGTGTAAATATTAGCAGAAAATTTGGGAGTGGGGAAAAATTGGGAAGGTGTGGGTTAAAAAAAAGTATTAGTCAGGGGCAGAAGGGGGTTTTTTGAGGTGGTTTGGTCTTTCGAGGAAGGGATCAAAGTAAAATGCATGGAGAGCGTATAAATCGTGGGGGAAAGGGAAGGCGGGGTAGGGGTGTCCTGGGAAAGGTTGGAAAAAAGGGGAAAGGGGGTTTTTTTGGGGGGGGGGGCTTGGACTTCACAGGCAGCATGAGCGTCTTGTAGGGTAAAAGGGACAAATGGTTTTTGGGCCTGACGTTGTTGGAGGTGAGCAGGGAAATTTTTAGTAAAGGGATCAGGGAAACGGAAAATTTTTTAATACTGGACTTGAGTACGGAAAAATGGAATACAATCCTCCCTCAAAAGGAGGGGTTTGGGATTTTTGGTTTGGAAGGTTGGTGTATTTTAGTATTGTTCTAAAATGTTGTGTTTTTGACACCCCTGCAAAAAAAAGTGACTATGTGTGAGTGAGGGGAAAGTGTTGAATGATGAAGTTTTTCTTTTTGGGTCACCCTTCCCCGGGGGGAGAGGCCGCTTGTTAAAAAAAAAAAAAAAAATTTTTCCCCGTAAGTTAAAGTTCCATTTTTCAATTATAGAAAAAAAACTAAAATTAAATGATTAATTTTTTATATGCTATGAAATCTCAAAATATTTAAAAAAAAAATTTTTTTAAAGCTAACCAGCAATACATCCCAAATTAACAGTCCCTTAACGTACTCTTTTTTTTTTTTAACACCCACCATCTTCCACCAAGACAGGGTTTTCTTGGATCCTTCAAAATGTTAACTTCCATACTCAAATAGCACCCCCTAAAACCATAAAAAATTTGTTCCACTCATTTCACTTATCATGTTGCACAAGTAAATTTTAGCACAACCCAGCAATCAAAAAAATTCTTTCTTCCTCCCTTTCCCAACGTTCCAGGGACAACCCCTACATTCCCTTTTACCCAAGATTTAACCCTCTTGGGCGTTCATTTTGCTCCATCCTTCTAAAAAGCCCAGCCCCCTCAACAAAACCCTTTTTTTAGACCCCTGACTTATACCTTTGGGAACCCCACACCATTTATAATCTCCCGTTCCAAAGCCTTTGCATATTTATTCACCCACATTGCTCTAAAACACATCTCCCCTGCCCCCGTCTTTTTTTCACTGCACCCTTTAAAAAAATGCCTCACCCATATAAAAATGTTGATATACTACTCTGGTACATTTAAATTATCCAATAATTTAATTAAAAAGACTATTGCACAAGATGGGTTTTTAAAAGATGAGATACCTTCCTAGAATTTAAAAAAATATCATAAATAACCCCAAGCTTAGGGCCAAAACTCCCGGAATGAAAACATTAGGGAGCATCCCCCACCGTCAAATATATGTTTTACTGGCACTTTTCAGCCAATTTCCTTTTCCAGTTAGTTACATGAAGGTTGTTATCTGTAAGGTTGGCAGAACGAGAGTTGGGAGCACAGTATGAAAGAAGACTGGAAAAAAAAAGCGTGTGTGTGGTGTTATCCCAAAACATGGACAAAATGTAGTTTTCATGACTCGGGATTAAACATTTTATCACTTCATCATACGGTTTTCTCCTCTTTGTTTAAAATCAGGTCAAGAAATACATGAAAAAAACAAAAAGTCTAGTGATTAACCAATCTTTTCCCAGAAAAATTAACTAAAAAATTTTTTAAGAGTAAAATGGCAAACATTATACAGGTCTTATAAACTCCTTTTTAGAGTGTTAAATTTTTTTTTCAAATGCAATTTAAAAAGTGCATTCAAAATACATAGCAGTACTATGAAAGGGCTTTTCACATGCCCTTTAATTTTGGAAACCCCTTTTTCATTTTCATTTTGAAAAACTGCACAAGTGCAAGAGTTTTAAGAGACCTGATTGTACTGCTAAACCAAAACTGTGATAGAAAAACCCTTTAAACATATTTGGGATCTCATGACAAGTTTGCCCCCAAAAACGAAAAACATATGTCAAATTTAAGAACATCTGGAGAGCAAAAAATTTTTTTGCCAACGTTTGGCTTCAATTAAACAAAATCAGGCATAAATGGACGGTTGACTGCATTACTTTGTAGGAATAAAAGGAAAACTATTTCACAAATCATGATTCTTTCTTAAAATGACTGTGAGCATGTAAGGGGAGAAATGTCTGTGACAAAACTGTCCTACAAACCCCCTCGGAAGCCCACACCAACATGGTGCACAGGTCTACATCTCCCCTTTTTACCCCCCCCCC
>NW_026466129.1:0-13723 GCF_026875155.1 Cherax quadricarinatus
GTGAAATTGTGACCTAAAAAATGTACAAAAACCTTCAGGTGCATTGAATAAAACACCTCATTCGGGGGGGCGCTTGAGTTCCTAAACCTGTATTCCCTGGAACGCAGGAGGGAAGATAAGTTTAATACCCTGGAAATCCTAGGGGGACTATCCCGAACTTGCACCGAAAATCACTCACTACAAAAGAAAAAAGACTTGGCAACGATGAAACACCCCCCAAATGAAAAGCAGGGGTGTCACGCAGTTAAGAACCATACAATAAGGGGTCGGGGGCCCGAGACTTTCAAGCCCCCCGCATAATAAGGGGGATTACAAACGACCCCTGGCATCTCAAGCTGGCATGGAAAGCCCTAAAGTGGTTCCTGACCACCGGGTTGCCGTATTTGGGTTTTTGCGTGCAGCCAGCAGCAACACCCTGGTTGATCAGGTGTGATCCACCAGGAGGCCGGGTACAGACGGCCCGCGGGGGCTTTGCCCCCCGAACTCTCTCCAGGTAAACTCCGGTAAATGCGTAAAAAGGGGGTTTTGTACTTTTTCTAGATCACAATTTCCCTCCCTTTTAAAAGTGCTTTTTGATGCCCTCCTTCCACTTTCGTTTCCCCCTAAAGAAAACCCTTTCTCCTGTATTTTCTCACTGAAACATGGCTTAAACAGGCACAAAAATACTTCTCATTCCCAGGATACACAGCTACCCAAACTGCAGATCATACCAGAGGAGGGGGGGATTATAGCCATCTCTTATCTAATAAACTATCATGTAACCCTTGTTATAGTGATAAATTAGAGAATGCTTTTTCGAAAATTTTCCCTGAAAAAATACTTTAAGACCCCTTTAAAATCGGTGCATTTACAGGTTTTTCCTCATACAAAACCCCAAAATTTCGGCTATAAATTAAAGACACTAAAAAAAAAAAAACCAAATAAAAAGACCCCTTCTCCTAGGGGAGATTAAATATTAACAACTTTAATTTTTGGCCTACTAGATGTCAGCCGAAACTGATTTCAAAAAAATGTAAACAACACACTTCTCATCCCAACAATAACAAACCAACCAGGCTGACTAGACAAGGAAACCAAAATTACCATAAATTGACTAATATACTTCTCCCCTTAATCGGGGATAATCAACCCGACTACTGCCCACTACCTCACCTTCCTCTTACAAACATTAGTAAAAAACCCAGGGAAAAAAGGGACTCTTTTAAATTATGACGGGGTTTCAATAAGAAAACTTCACAAGAGTAGATGGTTGCCGGGCCCTACAGAACTTAAATGCAAATGATATCGGATTGGATAGATATATTTTTTAACAAATACTTAGACTATTGCAATCTTTGTCCTTTCAAAATGAAACGATTACGAAATCGGCTAGTTCCCCAGGGGCAAACCCAACAGTATACGAGACCCATTGATAAGAAATATCAATATGAAAAGAAATATAGACGGGGTTTAAAATAAACAAAGATATTGTTAAAAAATTCCCACAGTCCTCACCAAACTAATAAAAGGCAAGCAAACTGTCTACCCAAATAGATTCCCCCCCAAAAAAGAGGAGATACAAAAAAAACCTGGAAAACGCCTCCAATTCTGGGCCCCCAAAAACTAAAAAAAAAAATCTTGGAATTGTCCCAACAAACCGAATAAAACCCAACACACCCTACTGATACATTTAACAAGATAAAGACTTTTTCTAAACCAAGCATCAAATTCGCCAGCAAAATCCCGGGTTTAAAAAGCCCGAGCAAGTAAATTACTTAGAGGGGAATTTCCCAGCCCCTTCTATCTTGCCCCCCACCAAGGCCACAGAAGTCACTACGATAATTAAGTCATTTAAAAAAAAAATCGGGGAATTTGGCCCAAAAGTTCCCCCATTATTGTAAAAACGAGCGGTCATGTTCTCTCACCGTATTTCTTATTCTATAACAAGTCACTAAAACAGCATTTTCCCGGCAACTCAAGACAGAAAGGGGGTCACACCAATACACAAAGTTGGTGACCCCACAGATTAAAAAACATAGGCCAATATCAAACTTAGCGTTGCTATTAAAAAATCATCGAAAAACTTGTACACAAAGTTTAAATTTCCTTATAACAGCACAAACATCTTCAACCCGCCAAATTTTGGGCTTCAGGAAAAGCAAAAGCAAAAATCGCAATTTAGAAATGCAAGCCTTTTTTAAAACACAGCATTTAAAAAAAAAAAGCTTATCCATTGGGATTTTTCATAAACCCAAAGGGAAAGTTTTTGATACGTGCCATAGCTCCTACTCCCAAACTTGATTCTAGGGGCATAAGAGCCAGCACTTACATATTTCAAATCCTATTACTAACGGGCTCAATACGTCTATATTAAGGACAAAACCCCAATCATTAAACCACTGGATACTCAAACCGCAGTGAAGTACCCTTTGGTCCCCCGCTCTTCCTCAATACATCAATGATTTTCCCAAATTTATCACAAGTCATTGTCCTCATCGCTCTCGGGCCGTGTGGGCAGGCTGGCAGTAGTCCTAATCAATGGTTTTTTGTGCATTTTTTTTGTCGTATTTATAATGGGGTAAAGTGGGACGTAGGAAGTAACATGTTGTCTTTAATTGTGAATGGGTTTGCTAACATCAAAAACCCCTCTTTTGCTGACGGCGAATTAAGAAAAAAAACGTATGGCCATCCAAAAGAGGAGCCATGGAGTGCTAGAATGGTAAATTTTTTGAGGGTATTCATCAAATTCGGCAGAGACACTTAGAAAATAGGTGGGGCCAGGGACCAGGATGGTTAAGCCCGGAAAAATGGTGTTATGTTCGCCTCTGATGTTAAATGGTTTTACACTGGAAACAAAGGGGCATAATGTTTTTTGAAGCTGACGAGGTGATTTAAAAAAATGTTTTTGGGGTTTGGTACGGTATTTGGCGCTTGGGCGTTGGCGGATGGACCACTTGTTTTGGGATGCCAAAGGGTATTTTCCCCTTAAAATGTCCCTTTAAACACCCTATACCAACTTTGGTGATGGAGGCTTCCCCACTCAAGTCTTTATTACGTACCGGGTCAGAGGGTACGTGTGACTTTGTGGGACACATGACCAATCGCGCGCAATGTCCCCGGAGAGGAAAACAATGGCGATACAAGGGTGATGATGACGAAGCAGCAAAACCCAACGTATGGCAACGCAGCGTGTCCTTTGGGGGGGACGTGGGAGGAGGGGTAGAGAGGGAGACAGCTTGTCTTTTGCATGAACCCCACCCGCGTTGGGGAGGAAAATAGGGTGGGGTGGCGACGGGCCGGGATACTCTGTAATTGCTAGGTGAAAGGGGGGCATCCATTCAGGAGGTCGAAGAATTTTTGGGGCGTTTTGGCTCTGCGGGGTCCCTGCTGGGCTGGAAAATGAGAGTGTAAGGCAAGGGAGGAGGGGCCCCAAATGCAGGTCGCGTGTGGTGTGGAAGCACAACAGGTTTGTAGTGGTGATGTTCACAGGGGAAAAAAGTCTGAGGAGGATATGGTTTCAGATCGTAGCTCTCGCAAGAGAGCGCTGTGAAACCGATAGTGATGCGTTTTGAATTGGCAAAGGTCTGGGAAAAAAACATGGGACGATATGACCCGTAGAGAAGGGTGAACAAGTTGGTTCAGCATGTAAAAAGGGGGAAGGGACAGGGGGGTGGGGGTAGAGGGGGGTGTCGTAAGGATTTAAGGTGTTTTAAGGGCTCTAAAGGCAACCTCCCTTGAAACTTTCAGTGTATTACCCTTTAAAAATTTAAGGGTTGAATCAGTAATAAAAATTTGGTCTGAGGTGTTTTTAAAGAGATATGACCCATGTTTTGTTCCCGCAAGAACACAATTTCAAATCATTGGGAGGTTAATGATTTATGGAACATGTTAAAATGGTTGCCTTTCACGATTGAAAGGGGTTGTGGGGATTGTTAATTAAAGGGAATAGCCCTTTTCTCGCAAGTGTAGGTAGGGGGGGGGGGGGGTGTTCGGGTTGGGTGGAGCAGGGGGGGGGTAAAGTGGGTTTCAAGGGGGGTATGGGCCTGTGGAAGGGGACATGGGGGGTAAAAATAATTTTTTTAGGGACGTCCTTGTTCCATTTAAAATCGTGCCAGTGTAACGATTCTAGGAGGTGATTGGAACTGTATTTCGACATAAGGGCGTAGAACCTAGAGGAAGGCTTTTTTTTCGGGGTTTTGGGATCTGTTCGAGGGGTGAATGTAGTGGGGTGTGGGAGGGGAGGGGGGGGTGGGGCATGCAACGTTCATTAGGCTGATTATGCGGCGAGGCTGGATCGAAACTATGTTTCTTTGGGGGTGAGGGTAAGCAGTGTTTGTCAATTTTTAATGTGAGCTTTTTCTGATCTAAGGGGTTTTTGGGGGGACTTGGATTGGGGGGGATTGCCAAAGTGTTTTGGGGGTTTTTTGGAAGTTGAATGTTGGGTTTTTTGTACAAAGGGGGTGGGGGGAAACTTTTTTAAAGTGCTTGGGGGAATGGTGGGCAACTGTAGGGTGGGGTAGACTCCTTGGAGTGGGGAAAACGGGCGGGAAGGGAAGGGGAGGGATTTTTATCAGAAGCGGGGAAGGAAAGCCGAGATTTCAAAATGGTGTTTTACATTCACTTGAAGGTCAACTGCAGAATCTATATGGGGGGGGGGGGGGTAGTACCCGGGGGCTGAGATTGGGGGTTTAAAAAAATTTGTTAGGACTTTAAAAATCGTAAATTTGTGCGGACGAATCGCGGGGGGAATAGATGAGGTTTTTGGGGCGACTGTCCTTTGGCATTCCGAGAGGCGGGGAAAACGCGCAGGGCCACAGAAATTAATGAGTTTTAAGTGTTCAAAGAAATTTTGGGGGGGTATCGTCAAGGGGCAGGTTCAGTCAACGGGGGTTGGGTTCTATGGGATGCAGGTAAGATCATGGCAAAAGATGGGGTTAAAAATGGGGCTAGGGAAATGGGGAAGGGGAAAGTTTAATCCGAGCAAAAGGATCGGTTAAATTGAGGGGACCTTAAGCGGGGAGGAGATTAGTTGGCAGGGAGAAGAGGTGGGAAAATCAGGGGGGATTGATGGATTCCTTGTGATTTTTAAAAGGGAAAAAAACGGGGAAATTTTTGCAGTTTTTAGTGGTTTTTTTAAAAGCTATAAAAACCCAAAGGGTAGATTGGGGGAACAGCAACGAGGGGTGTGGGGGTCAGGGTCCCGAAAAAAATCTTGTAATTATGCATGTTTTCGATCGTTCTTTAATGTGTGGTGATTACAAGACTTTGCAAAAATGTTGGGGGAAAGGATGAAAAGGGTTTTGACAAAGTTTTGGATGGGGGTAAAATTGGTGTCCCGGGGCGATCAATGTGTGGGGGGGAAAGGGATCATAATAGGTTATAGACAAATGGGGGGGGGAAATAAAGGTGAGGTTTTAGCATTAGTTTGGGGCATCGACAATGACTGTAGGAGCGTGAGGCACGTTGTTTTTAATGCGTCCCAGGGTTTGGGGGGGAAATCGCAGTTGGGGAAAAAGGTTTTGCTGAGCAGGCTATGGAGGGGTGCAGGTAAAGGGAGGCAAAGGAAAACTTTTAGGATGGCTTGAGGCAAGGGTGCCCTTTGTCGCACTTCCGGGCGGGTTTCAGGACCCTTTCTATGGGCTTGCGGGGGAGTGTGGGGAGGGAGTGAAGAAGATGAAGTGGCGGTGGAACCAGGGATGGGGGGGTTTTATTGGATGATCCCACGTTCTTTTTTGGAGGTCCCAACTTACAAAAGGGAGTAAATTTGGGTGGAACGTTTTTGGGGGGCAACAGGGAGACGGTTAATAGGGAAAAGCTATCTTATGAGGGGGGGGGATGGGGGGGTGGGGCTCTAGGCGGGGAAGAAGGGGGCCCTGGTGGTCAAATTAAGGTGTGTGGGAAACCTTCAGGAGGCGAGGGAGGTGAATTGGGAGAAAGCTGGGGAAGGGTTCTGGGTAGATTGGCGAGTTGCATACGGAGGACTGACGTTAATCAGCGTGCTATTGGGTGAAGTGCTTTTGTATGGAAGCGTGGCTGTGGTAGGTATATATCCATTGAAACCGGGATGAGGCGTCTGTTGAAGCGGTATACGATATATTTGGGGGTTGGGTTTTGATGGTTATCGAAGATTTGTGGTCTTCCCCGGGATGCCGGGGGGGGGCTGGGTTTTTAAAGGCTTGCATCAAAGGGTGCTGGGCTGTATGTTAAAACAGTTATTTGAGGGGGGGGTAGGGTTGCAGGCACAGGGTTTGGGAGGGTTCGAAGGGATTTGGAGCGTTGGATAGGGGTAGAGATGTCCAATGTGTGAGGGAATTTAGGTTTTAATTTTTTGCACGAGACCCCCGAAAGGGGAAAACGGAAAACTGGCTAGGGGGGTGGTAGGGGGTTTTCTAAGGTGGAAGGATATTTTCCCTGTATTCGGGAGTGTTATGGGCCGTTTAAAAGGTTACGATTGAAGGCTGTAAGGGAGGGAATGTTTTAAATTTTTCCACAATTTTACCGCGGAGAAAAGGGTTTGGGAAATGGCGGTGCAGGGGGGTGGGGAGTGTTGTGTGTGGGAGACATTTACACTGTCTTTCAGCGGGTTTTTTTTTTCGAGGTTTTGGGAAACCCGTGAGGAATGTTTAGTAGGGTTTTTGAAGGGGGGTGGAGGGGGATTTGCGTTTTAAGAGCGTTAAGTTTAGATGTGGGGAAGGGGGGTTTTGGGACAGAACCAATGGGTTTTTTTAATCACGGAATTTTTGGGATACGTCAGGCTTCAGACAGTTCGTAAGGGGAAAAATCAGGGGATGGCAGCGTATTTTATGGGACGCAACAGAGGAATAAGGACATACTGGGACAGGGGGCTTTAACCTTTTTGGAGGAATCGGTGTTCCCTTCAGGGTTTATGGGGGTTGCAATCTTTAAGGGGGAAAAAGAGGCTGGCTTCTTGAGGTATGCGTGGGCGTGAGTGATGCTTTTGATAAGTAAAGGTGTGGCGTATGGTGTAATAGTTGTTCGGTAAGCTTGGTTAGTTTCAGAAGACTGCTTAGTTAAGGTTAATAAGATATAATGCTGTAATGATGTAAAATTAGTTATGCATTTGAGAAAGTTCAGAGATTACTTCCAACAAAATTTCACTAAAAATGTATCAATTTAAACCCAAATGCATTAGTAAGAGTCCAGTTATTTTGTAATAATGAATATTTCAACGTGAGTATGTTGTGACTTTTACCCTTTACTGCATAAAGCTTTTAAGGAGACACATTACAAATTCATTATTTTAAAAATGTCTGGATTTCTCCTAATATAAATATTTAACCATTCTGTGGAATCTGCTGTGAGTAATTCGTCTGTGATCAAAAGGTTCCAAGATTATACATATGCTATATAAATTTTGCAGTTGTTGATGATTTATGTGATCGTGTAATTTGTATAATGTTTATTTTTGTTATGGAGTCATGTTTTAGAATAATTGCTAGAGTTTGTTTTTAAGTAAAATCTCATAAACAGTTGCATATCTATATAAACGTTACATAAACTAATGTTTGATCACTGCTGTGATCATTAAGTGTGCGAATGATGTGGATGTATTTATAGATGGGTTTTAATGGGGGGCTCCCCCCCAACAGTTTTGTGTGTATGTGTCAGATATTTTATCATTTGGTATTGTGGAAAATTTTTGATTTTCCGAAGCTATAGCGCCTAATAGGTGTTTAATGTATCGATATGAGTCAAAAATGTACTTGACAATAGGATAGAACCAAGAGTTCCCTTTGCGCATGCGCGGATGTGCGGGGGTATAGGTCGACTCGGGCCATGGGGGAGGCGGGAGTGTTTTGAATGTGGTGAGGAGGCTGGGAAAGCATGGAACAAGGAAACTGGCATTCACGGCGGCCTAAGGATTAATATAGGCCTCATTTCATAATAGGAAGTGTCGTAACTGTTCCTGGTAAAGGGAGTGAGGGAACGTGATTTACGGGACCACCGTAAAAAGGTGGTAAAATTAGTGAATAATGGTTCGACCGGGTGTGACTGGTGCGCGGCCATGGTGTGTGTCCAGGGGAAATACCCGTGTGTTAATCCTCGCTCATCGGCCTCAGATCTTAATGGAGTGACCTCTAATGTGTTAATAATTATGAGACGTTAAATCTCTTGGGGAATGGTAATGTAATCAGTGATAATAACATTGAGTTAAGAGAATGCGGGATGTGAAATAGATCGCCCTGCTCCGAGTAAAATGGTGTTTTCTCGTCCCCGAGGTTTAGTGAAGCTTTATGGAAGCACGACTTCAAAACCCGGGGACAAACCGACGGATACCTCGTCCTGCTGGAATAAAAAAACCGTGTCGGTGTAGCAGGACATCGAAATGAGATGGTGAATGGGAGGAAAAAAGGAGTATCAATCACCCACAGTTAAGTAACCCTTCTAGTTATAGCAAAACTGATATGGCCAGTTTAGGTATGTTGTAATTGGATAGATTATGAGTGATCCAGCTACATCAAGTGACCACCAGAGAATATCTGGTAAGTGGAGAGATTATGTACAAGTGTTTTTCCCCTTGATGGATATATCCATGTGTAACCTACCCCCCCCCCCTTCATTCAGCACCTAATATAATCTATACAGTCCACAATTAATTTAGCACCGTACTTGTGGGTGCTATCCAATTCCATACTGGTCTCGGATAGATATGGATAAGATTGTGAGGTCGAAGGAACCACTTGCCGTGACCAGGGGTGGTTAAGTTTTCTCACATGTCTACACGGGGTATGTCGGAGGATCTCACCTTCAAGGACCATAACATTGTATCAATCGCATCTGCTAGAAAAATGACAGGATGGATAATGAAACCTTCAAAACTAGGGAGGCCAAGCCCATGATGACCCCTTCTTCAGGTCACTTGTTCTATCTAGGCTGGAATATTGCTGCACTCTAACAGCACCTTTCAAGGCAGGTGAAATTGCCGACCTAGAAAATGTACAGAGAACTTTCACGGCGCGCATAACGGAGATAAAACACCTCATACGGGGAGCGCTTGAGGTTTCTAAACCTGTATTCCCTGGAACGCGGGAGGGAAAAGATACATGATTATATACACCTGGAAACTCCTAGAGGGGACTAGTCCCCGAACTTGCACACGAAAATCCACTCACTATGAAAGCAAAAGACTTGGCAGACGATGCACCATCCCCCCAATGAAAAGCAGGGGTGTCACTAGCACGTTAAGAGACCATACAATAAGTGTCAGGGGCCCGAGACTGTTCAACTGCCTCCCAGCACACATAAGGGGGATTACCAACAGACCCCTGGCAGTCTTCAAGCTGGCACTGGACAAGCACCTAAAGTCAGTTCCTGATCAGCCGGGCTGTGGCTCGTACGTTGGTTTGCGTGCAGCCAGCAGCAACAGCCTGGTTGATCAGGCGCTGATCCACCAGGAGGCCTGGTCACAGACCGGGCTGCGGGGGCGTTGACCCCCGAAACTCTCTCCAGGTAAACTCCAGGTAAACGGGGTGACTACGGTAAACAATATGGTTGTCTCCCAATGAGTTTACTTGTAAGCATGTACATAAAGGTAATCACCCCTAGAAAATTTTCCATATCTGCCCGCTGGTCCTTCCTGAACCGGATGCAATCAGTGAAAAAATTAATTGAATTAATTACTTAATAATTAAGTGACTGATTGAAGGAAGTGGGTGTAGGTTCACAATTAATCAAATCGTGTGTTTGGATGATAATTAGCCCAATAAAATTGCTACACATGGTGGCTAGGATTTTACAAGATAAAGTGCAAAAATTTTACTCTTATAAGGCGCCTACTTAAGTTGTATAATCAGTGATTAATAATTCTCTAACCATGACGGGATCTAATGGAGTTAATGGCTGACAAGTCCGTAATTTTTAGAGTAATGAAAGCATCATTACAGCTTTTTAAAAGCCATGTGACGAAGGCATTTATTTAGTGAATCAAAGAACCGTGAACCTAATGAATTAAAATTTAAATATTTAGATGTTTTAGAGAGTAGATTTGATTGTACAAATTGTGTTTAAAAGACTGTGAAGAGCTGCTGGAAATTGTGCAATGAATGGAAATGAATTTTTTAAATTAATCAACATTACGAATGGAAGAAAAACTGTCTTGTAAAAGTAAAGGCTTTGAATAAATTAAAGGGTGTAAGCCAGGCAGTTGGTCAACCTATTAATGCAAAGGGTGGGTTTGCCAAAACCTCCAGAGTATGGTCTGGAGAAAATCAACTTTGGTCGGCAAGAATTAATTGTTCAATTGCAGACCAGTCAGCCAAACAGTTTTTAAGGATATAACACAAAATGACTCGAAGTATCTGTCAAGTCGCAAAAGGGAAAATAATCCCAGTGGTAATAATCATAGTTAAGAGTTAAATAGGCACATATCAAGTCAGGAATCAGTAATAGTGGTTCCTCACTCAAGGTAAGAGGAATAAGTACCTCAGTAAGTGTAACCCAGTTAATAAGAGGTCAGGCAAAGGAAAAGAGAGACTGCCTCTTCTGCCAGGGTACTCATTTCACTAAAAATTGTAATGCCTATAATTCATGGGTATTAAAGTGGAAAGAATGAAAGAACTTGACAGATTTATCAGATGTCTAGACAATTTATAAAGTAAAGGATTGTCATACCAAATTGAACAGTTGCTATCAATGCAACAAGGGAAGGCACCATACAGTTATGTGCAGGGTTGTATGTGATTCTTTTAAATAATGGTGACAAAAATGATAATGTTAATAACCCTGACACTACAGTGATGATGTAAAGGTTGCAGCTAATGGCAATAATGATGGCCTAGCTGAGGTAGCCTTGCCGGCGTTGGATGTAATAATTCAGGATAAAGGGCATAAATCCAAAAGCATGCGGCGTCACTCTCCTCAACACTGGTACGGGCCATGTTTAAAATATGGCAGACTACCGCCCCAGTAATAATGACTGAAAGTAGTGAATACAGTCACAGTGTCTTGCTCATAAAAGGTCAACCCAGTACAAGTATTCTTCTGATGTTGAACCAGTCTAATTTGTGGGAGCTGGACAGCATAGGGATTAATATAAATGAGGAAAGTCCAAATGATTCCTTTTCTCAGGAACAATAAACCCGAAGGATGTTAAAATTTGAATCTGGACATTACTGGGTGCGACATCCGTGGAAGCTCAACCGTCCAGAATTATCTACTAATTATAGGATGGCGTATGGACAGTTAACGGGCCCAGCTCTGCGAACTGAGCAAGACACCAAAATTGTTGACTGCTTATAATGATATAATTAATAAACATTAAATAATAAATTGTTTTACTTCAGGCGACGATTTAAAAGCACACCTTAAGTTGCACAGGTGGTCCCCCTGAACGAAGTAATTGAGTAAATAATCTTATGTGGAAAAATTTCCGGGTGTGACGTCAACTGAAGAGGAACTAATGAGGATATGTGAAGGGGTTAACGAAATATTGCAGTAATGTGCTGGGGCTGACTTGGGGTACTGAGAGAGATTTGTTATTGTTAAAGTCTCATAATTCCAGTATGCCCAATAAATTAATCCAGGGAGCATAGGCTTATGCCCCTGAGAGAATGGAACACTGATTAGTCCATTTTGAGGGATCAATAAATATGGATGGCCATGGAGTTGGTGCCTATATGCAGTAATGTGCTGGGGCTGACTTGGGATACTGAGAGAGACTTATTGTTAAAGTCTCATAATTCCAGTATGCCCAATAAATTAATCCAGGGAGCATAGGCTTATGCCCCTGAGAGAATGGAACAGTAATTAGTCCATTTTGAGGGATCAATAAATATGGATGGCCATGGAGTTGAAGTGTCTATATGCAGTAATGTGCTGGGGCTGACTTGGATACTGAGAGAGACTTGTTATTGTTAAAGTCTCATAATTCCAAATATGCCCAAAAAATTAGCCCCGAGAGCATAGACTTAGTGTCACACCTTACAATAAGAGGGAAATTGTTAATACCAGAAGCATGGAGGCTTGATGTGCTTTTAATGGAGCCCTACCTGAGGAGTTAACAGGTGGGAAAAAATTAATGGGTGATTATGTAAATACCAATGTTGGAGTTTTCCCCAAACCCCGGTGGCCAGTGAAGATGGGAAAATTGTACTCCACATTATGTAAGTCGTCTAGCAACGACCTCCGCCCGGCCGCAATGTGGAAAATTTTTGATTTTCCGAAGCTATAGCGCCTAATAGGTGTTTAATGTGTCGAAATGAGTCAAAAATGTATTTGACAATAGGATAGAACCAAGAGTTCCCTTTGCACATGCGCGGATGTGCGGGGGTATAGGTCGACTCGGGCCATGGGGGAGGCGGGAGTGTTTTGAATGTGGTGAGGAGGCTGGGAAAGCATGGAACAAGGAAACTGGCATTCACGGCGGCCTAAGGATTAATATAGGCCTCATTTCATAATAGGAAGTGTCGTAACTGTTCCTGGTGAAGAGTGAGGGAACGTGATTTACGGGACCACCGTAAAAAGGTGGTAAAATTAGTGAATAATGGTTCGACCCGGGGGGTGACTGGTGCGCGGCCATGGTGTGTCCAGGGGAAATACCCGTGTGTTAATCCTCGCTCATCGGCCTCAGATCTTAATGGAGTGACCTCTAATGTGTATAATAATTATGAGACGTTAAATCGTCTTGTGAATGGTAATGTAATCAGTGATAATAACAATTTAAATTAAGAGAATGCGGGATGTGAAATTGATCGCCCTGCTCCGAGTGAATGCGTGATTCTCGTACCGAGGATAGTGAAGCTTTATGGAAGCCGACTTCTAAACCGGGGCAAACCGACGGATACCTCGTCCTGCTGGGAAAAGAACCATGTCGGTGTAGCAGGACATCGAAATGAGATGGTGAATGGAGGAAAAAAGGGGTATCAAATCACCCACAGTTAAGTAACCCTTCTAGTTATAGCAAGACTGATACTGGCCAGTTAGGGATGTTTGTAATTGGATAGGTTATGAGTGATCCAGCTACAAAGTGACCACCAGAGAATATCTGGTAAGTGGAGAGATTATGTACAAGTGTTTTCCTTGATGGATATATCCATGTGTAACCTACCCCCCCCCCTTCATTCGCTACCCTAATTTTAATCTATACAGTCCACAATTAATTAGTACCGAACTTGTGGGTGCTATCCAATCCATACTGGTCTTGGATAGATATGGATAAGATTGTGAGGTCGAAGGAACCACTTGCCGTGACCAGGGGTGGTTAAGTTTTCTCACATGTCTACACGGGGTGACTACGGTAAACAATAAGGGGTTGTCTCCCAATGAGTTTTTCTTGTAAGCATGTTAATGTTGAGGTTCATAAAGGTAATCACCCCTAGAAAATTTTCCATAGGTATAATGTGTGTCAGTGAATGGTATGTATGTATTTTGTGTGTTTGTTACATATTTCTATTTTGTATTAGGTTTCAAATTTTTCTTCTGCAATTGTGGTATGATTCATAGTAATCTTGTACAGATCCTATATTGTGGTGTTTTTAATATTTATATAACCTTATAATTTATAATGTTTTAAATAAATAAAAAAAAATGTATCACAAGACCTTAACCCTATTCTCTTTGTTGACGACACAACTTATGTCATCTCCCGCCCTAATCTTGTCCCCACTCAACACATTGTTAAAGAAGTGAGCAAAAGTATCAAACCCGGGTGGGTTTTTAAACTTAACTTAATACTGATAAAACCTTCTACATTATGTTTGGGAACAGAAAAAATGTTGCGCAACTG
>NW_026466130.1:0-13087 GCF_026875155.1 Cherax quadricarinatus
AAGGGGGCCCCCGGCATTCCCCAAAACCCCCGAAAAATTTAACAACATGCCAAAGACCAATTAAAAGGGACACTTTGGAAACACGAGGAGTAAAGGTTTTCCTTTATCGGTTTTTGGGAAATTAGAGGCTTGTCCCATGCCGTCAGAGCCTAGAGAATTTCCGAATTGAAGTTTGAGTTTGACAAATGTCTTAAAATTTACATGTTTGGGGAAAGTGGGAATGGTTCATCAGTCAGGTATTCAGAGGAAAACTGGCTGGCATACAGTGCACGAGTTGCACTAAAATATGGGACGAACCGGTTTCAATACAACAGTCGTGGGGGTTGGGGATCCATGTCTCACCTGAAAAATTTGGTCGGGGGGAAAAAAATTGCCGAAAAGGTGGAATGATCAACCCCTCCGTACCGAGGATAAAGCAAACCACCTCTTATGGGTTGGCCATATCCCAGGACAAAGTCCTCCCCCCCCGAGCCAAGGGAAAGTCACTCAAGTGGCCATATAAAGCGGTGCTGTTTTGTGAAAAACAACTTGCTATTCGGGGTGTTCAATTTTCACCACCAAATAACCAAAAGGGTTTACGATAAGGGAGTTGAGACTTTGTTTCAAGTTTTTGGGGGGAGAACATTTTGCCAGGGACTGTAACGCCCAATCGGGATTTTGGGGGGTGCGGGAAAGGGTAAGCCCCACATTGCACTGTGTCCTAATGACGCAAATTTTGACAATTTTTAAGGGAGCAAACCGCGAAAAAAGGGCGGGGGGCAAGAACAAGTTGAAGGGATGGTGTGGTGAGTGGGCACGAGAATTTTTTTGGTGAGCGTTTCAAGGTTCGGTGGCCTTGCCCCCCATAATGGCGTGGTTGCAAAACGGGGAAGAAGTCTAAAACGACCCGTTTGTTTTTCGACAGTGGGGGCACAGAGACCCTTTCAAGAGGAGTCTGCAATGGTTGAAGCGGAGACAGTTGGTAAAGTTGACATAAGGGGGAAGATTTGGGGGGGGAAGTCCCACGAGGTCTTATCCAGTAGTAATGTGACAGTGGTTGCCGGGCATTGACGGGGAAATTTCACCCTTTGATAGTGAAGAGGCTGCCCAATACATTACCACTAAGGGAGGGCGCGCATTCAAACGTTTGAGGGAGTTGGGTGTGAAGCCGGAAACCCAGCATTGCTCAGAAAAGTTAGAAAAGTAGGAATTTTTGGAGGAGGGGGGATTACATGACGGTTCGTGTTACAGAAGGGTTATAAAGGAGGGTTTGGCCTGTACAGGACCCCACGGGGTACATCATAGGAGGCAGGGTACCAGTCTTTCCCCTGCGACCCGGGGAAAAGGAGGGCTCCAGTTTTTACAGCAAATGAGGTGTATGGTGATGGGATTGGGGGTCCCACAAAGGGTCTGTCAGAGACGAAAGTTGGCTACCCAACAGTGAGCCGGTCCATAAATATGGGACCGGATGTAGTGGGGATTGGGGGTGACCAGCCCCCCCCGAACCAAGAGACGTATGAATTACTTGAACCATGTGCAGTTCAGGGACGGACAGTTTGGGGCGACCCCAGGGAAACCGGGAACCCATTCGCCCACAAATTTTAAAAAAGGCACGGTGTCGTTGAGTTTTTGTGAACACCCTGCCCAAGAAGGGTTGGTGGGAAATATAAATTTATTAAGGAACAGCTGGCCCTGGGTTTCTTTGAGAAAGTCCCAATGCACCCCGGGGAAAACCCCTTTATCTTCCACCTGGCAGTCCCCAAGGAGTCAGTAACCACTCCCTTCAGAGTAGTCTTAACTGCACTAAAGGGGCGAGTCCCCGAGAGCCATCTTGAAGACTGTCTGCTCCGGGCCCCTCCCTCGAAAAAAAATTAGCATTTTGTGTTGTTGAGATTCAGGACAGAACGTACCCTTGGGGCAGCTTTACAAACCCTTTCCCTTTTTTGGGGTTGCAGCCACAAGACGGGGGACAAAAAAAAGGTTTTTGTGGTTGACTGACGGGAGGTCCCCAAAGCAAGGGTTGATCCCTACGTTCAGGGCAGTTTTGTTTGGGTCCCACTAGTTCACCATTTTATTACAGGTAAAATAGACTACCCCTTGTGAACTGAACAGCCCGCTTAAAGAATTACTAAAGACCCTTTTTTATGCAGACAACATGAAAAGGTACCCCCTCAATGAAAAGGCTGTTGTGGACATTTCCCGAGAGTCTAATCGGGAAATTAAAACATAAGAAAAGAGGACATGCAGTAGGCTCTGACCCATGAAGGCGGGCCCCAAAGTTCCCAACTGCCCAAGCTGGTCCCCAAAACCTACTCCAACTGGCCAGCTAAACGCAGTCAAAAAGGTTAAATTTATTTATGCAATTATATAATAATGCTAGTCTGCATAACACAAATCTATTTTTTGGTAAAAAAAAAATTCAAAAGGGAAAGCAAAGGGGCCTAGAGACGCGATAATCTCTGGCTAACTGCCTTGAGAGAATGGGTGAAAACAATCCAACGTTCGGGGCCGGGGAACGGACTATGCTGGCTACTCAGCACCTGAGGAAAACATGGGTTGTTGGGACTGGAAGGGGAAATCAGGAAAGACAGACTTAGGCTAAAGAGGAAACCTAGGGGGAAAGGGGAAGCTGACCAGGAGGTCTTTGCTGGAAAAGTGAGATGCCCTTCGATCCTTGGGTTTTTGTTGAACCCCTTATCATTGAGGGAGGAGCGTGCAACGATGGAGCTGAACCTAGGTTGGGACGACCCCTCCAAAAAACAGCCCCGGGGGGGGATTGGTTAGAAAAGATCTAGGGGAATTGCATGAGTTCACTTTCCCCCCGGTCCATAGGTGCACGGGCAGGACTATGACTTGCTGTTTCTGTGATGCCCCCCGGGGCCCTTTGGGGGCAGTAGCGTTTTTTTGGGGGGCCGGGGCCCGGGTATTGGCACCAGTCGTTCGGGTGACCCCCCTGAAGGATTGTCATCCCAAACTAGAGCTACGGCGTGTTGCTGGGAGAAAAGACGGGGAAAGCGTGAGGAGGTGTTTGAGTAATCTGAGGGTGACACACCCTATGTTGGACAGCCGGAGGTGGCCTTACAGGGGCCCAGAACGCAGGTCTAACCCCCCTATGTCGGGAAAACGGGTAAAGGAGATACGGGAACTACAGTAAGTCAACAATTTTGTACATGCCACATCATAACCCGCCCCCTGAAAGCCGGGGGTCCACACAAAAAGCTGAGTAAAAGCGAATTTGGCCAAAAGGGCCCCGACTGGTTACTGGCAAGGGTTGTGCCGGAGCGAAATTGGGGAGACAACCAGCAGTAGTACACTTTGCGGGAACCGACACTGAAATATTTGACCCAGGCGCTAAACCTCTTGGAGGGAAAATTATTGGAGTCATGGAAATGGTATTTCGATTTTTGAGGAAGTGCTGACAAGTAAGCCAAGGTCGACATTTTTCTCTCGGGGGTCCCAGAGAATATTGGATAAGGCGTTCAAAGGGAGGGTTTCCAGGATATGGAAGTACTGGCACCAGGCAGCAGGTTTTGGGCGGGACTGTGTCCAACGCGCCCAGGGGGAAAAGTAAATTGGTTCACTATTGGATTGTTCCTAGACATGCGGGGCTAATAAGATGCAGGGGGACGAATAACAAAACTCGAGCCCGCTTGGGGGCCAAACACCCGTGCTGCTGGGAAAAGGAGGGGTGGGTCAGACTATTGATACAAGGCCCCTCGAGGACTTTCATGGGGGGGTTTTTGGGGATACCCCCACCGTTACGTCAGAATTATGGGGTACTGAAGGGGCGAGCTGTCGTCAAAAGGGTGCTAAAAAGTTGCACGGCTGCCGGCGGTGATGGGAGGACCCACCATACCCCGGGCCCCCACCCCTGCCCCGGGAAGCGGGGAATAGTGAAGGCCCTTTGAGACTGTGGGAATAGACTATATGGGACTATCCATTTTAAAAACCCCGGAGAGATGGGGGGGCCTCAGAAAGTATTTGTTGCCTTTTACTTGTGCCCCTACTCGAGCTATGCATTTTGGAGTTGGCAGAAGATATGTCAACAGAGACTTTCGTGAAGTTGTTGGAGGTTTACAGCCAGATTCTCAGCCCGCGATTGTTATTCGGACAATGGACAAGCTTTAGGGGGGCCGATAAATTTTCAGGAAACTTAGGGAAACGGAGGGGAAATACGAGAACACCGAAGAAATAGAGTGTGAGTGGAGGTTCTAGCTCCCAGGGGCCCTTGGCAAGGGGGGGTTCTATGAACTTTTTGGGGGCACAGTCAAAAAGGTTTGAAGGGCTTGCACGGCAGGAGGTGACTTTGATGAATGAGGAAAGGGTAGTGAGATGAGGCACGAGTCAAAAACAGGCCCTGACCTACGTGCAAAATGGGATTGCGGCAGGGGCTTCTCCCCAACACATGCGTTTGGAAGGGGGATTTTAGCCCTTCCCCGCAATTTTTAGTAGTCTTCCAAGGAGCTGGATTTTTGGGCCCAAAGGTCCCCCCCCTCATGAAAACTGCACAGGGTCACAACAGACTGGTGAACATCCTGGAAAAATGGAACCAGGTGTGGCGCAGGGGTTCTTTACAACCCCCGCGGGAAAATTTCTATGGTGCGACCCGAGGGGAATAAGAGATGTAATAAGGGGACCCGGTGTAGTAGAATTTCCCGAGGCACCCAGGGGGTACTGGCCTTTGGGCCTGGTAGTGTGCCCCCCCAGACAAGGCTGGGCGGTTTAGAATGGTGAAGGTGAGAATGAATGGTTTTCGAGATATAAGACCCATCAACGGCTTTTACCTCTTGAGGTCCCCGGTGGGGGCCGGGACATGAAAATTGCCGAGGCTACCGAGCTGAGGGGACTACCCCTCGAGCTGAGCAGCGGAACCCATGAACTGGCTCAAGTCCAGGGCCATGGGGGGCCCTGGGGAGGCAGACCTTTTTCTAGATTAGCACCTACCTTCGCCAGGGGAGGATGTGGAAACTTATTTTGGTACCAAAGTTCCCAGGACGACCAGCATGGCCGTAATGGAAAGGGGTGAGCTGGGGGGCCCTTAAAAACCCCCCAAAAAAAACAATTTCTCTCCCCGGGTTGGGATTGATGGTAGGGATTATTTATTTATAGACTTTTCCCCTTAAAGGAGTAGGTAGTTTTTTGTTAGAATTAATATTTGGTTTACTAAGGCAAACTGTAGATATAATGTAGCCTAAACCTTTAAAATAGGTAAAATTAGGCCAAATAATGTAGGCAAACACTAGGATAAGTTTGCTAGGGAGAACTGGAGCCCCAGTTTAACGAAGAGATGAGGGTTGGAAGAGAGCCCCTGTTTTTCTTAAGACAGACACCATGGACAAGACATGCCGTGTCAGCAGACGGGACCCCCCATGTGTCTTCCATTTGAGACCTGGGGAAATTGGGGAAGGCCCTGATGACCGTAGATGCCTCCCCCGTCAGGCCCATACAGTAAGACAAGACCTCCCCTTTAAATTTGTACTTTTGGGCCCGGTCTGGGGGGAATTTTGAGGAGTTTGATCTGGGGCCTGTGTTGCAGCTGGCAGGGGCCCAGTAAGTACCCGTGTCTCTTGGCAGTCTGGGAAATAGTGCCATGTTATACAGGGGGTCAACCCTTTTGGTTTTGGAATTTCTGGGGTGCAGGCAGGTCACTAATAACGATTGAATATTCGGAATTTAAGGCTCCCGGTTTTCACGTGGTTTTTTGAGGGGAAATCCAAAGGGGCTAAAGGGTAAGTTAGGGGAAATTGAAAATCAGGATATATGCTGCAACCCAAAAGTTAGTCCTTTAACGGGATGCAGGCGAGTTTCTTGCACCTTCAATCATTTGTGAAAATCTGTCCTTTTGGGGCCATTGTGAGGCTGAGGTACCCACCTCAGAGCTCGGTGCAACGAGTTTGCCAGGGAGGTGATCATTTGGAGGAGTTACACAAATTTTCACAATTGCTTGCCAGAAGGGTCTTTACACTACGTTTTAAACTGCAACTTTAAAAACCCCCCCTCCTTCAGGTGCAGGCACTGTATTTCCCCATTCCAACTCAGTCCGGCCCTCCCGGTGCCCCTGAACCCCCTTCTAAAGTTTGCTCACACTCGAACAGCCAAAAAGTTTTAAAAAAAAAACCTTGCCCTCCATTCACTATCAAACACGCTCAGCAGCCTGCTGGAAGCCCAACCCCCTCGCACACAAAACCCCTTTACCCCTCCCTCCAACTTTCCTAGGATGCCCCCTACCCCACCTTCCCCCCCTTTCAGACTGATACACTCTTAAGCATTCTGTTTCACTCCATTCTCTCTACTGTCCGAACCCCCTAAACAACCCTTCCTCAGCCCTTTTTAGTTTATTTTTAATTTTTTGTTATGCCCCCATACCCACCCTGTGGGGGGAGTCAAAAATAGGAGGTACATAATGGTCCAGGGACTGGACTCCAAAGTTTTGAAAGCTACGTTACAGAGGTAATAAACTCACAATTTTAAAAAAAATTACAAGTTAAAAAGGTACTAAGGGCCAGGGACGGGCCCCCCAAAGTTTTGAGCTAAACTAGGTACAAGGTAATGACTCAAAAATTACAAAGTAAGAATTCTGTAAAAAAGGGGTTACTTATGTTTTTTCATGGCTACAATCTTTAACAAATTACAGTTTTTAAATGAGCAATTCACACTTCCACACCGGGGTCACAACTGTAATGAGTTTTTGGTGCAAAATTGATTGTTGAGTCAATACAACCACAAAAATATGTATCCACCTTCATGGTTTTTTGGGTGTGGGGTTCCGGTTCCAAAATTTAAAGCCAAACTGAAAGTGAATGGTCTAACTTCTTAGCCGATAAAAAAAAAGGCACTCAAGTATTCAAAAGGAATAAATTTTGGGAATCCATTGAAAAACGGAGAAAATTATGAAAATATGTGGCAGGGCAAAAAAATTGGCAACATTGTAAAGGGGAGGCAAGTCCAGGAGGGTGGGGGCAGGCACAAGAGGTTTTGGGGAAAAAGCGACCACCGAGAATCCACATTAACTCCAAACACAAGCCACCCCCTTTTCAGAAAAAATTAAACCCACACAATCACCCACCACACACACACACACCCACTACCCCCCTAACCATCCCTCCCCACATACACAACGGAATACACACACGAATCGGGAGGGGGAATGGGAGGTAGGCTAAAAAAAGGAGGAAGACTGGGGGAAGGGGCTAGATGGGTGGAAAAGGGAAAATGGAAGAAGGTTAGCGCAGAATCAGAAGGGGAACAACAGGCCACGCGCGAAATTCAAGAAGAGAGATTAGAAAAAGGAGCTGAGACATCTAAACAGCACAGAGACAAAGATATTACAGAAGTACATCGGGGAATGGCTACATCAAAAACAGACAACAAATTTGGCCCCCAAATGGGGCCAAAAAAAAGACAGGGAGCACAGTAGGACAGAATGAGAGGTTGGGAAGACATTTAAGGAAAGGACATGTGCAAGGGCCCTTTCCAGATACCTGTGGGGGCCAGGGAAAAGGTGAGAGGAAGGACAAACCAAGAAGCATAGGGGCATAATAGGAAGGGACTGAAAAAAGAAACACTCCACGGGAAAGGGAATAAAAACATCAAGGATCAATGGGGTCACAGTGGGAGGTGGAAAGGGGGAGATCCGGTTTGTCTATGGGCTGACGAAGCTAAAGGGGAAACTTTTTTATGAAAGAAAAACAGGGGGAAAAAACATTTAAAATGTCATGAAGGGTAGGCGGGGGGACATACCCGGTGGCAAATTTTCGGAGAATTGGGTGGTTCACAAAGAAAAGGAATCGGCCTCTCAAAATAATTTTCAAGGCAGAATCAACCCGAACCATGATCCTGCAGGAGAAAGCACGGCTGAGAGGCAAGCAGGAGTTCCGGAGTGTGTACCTCGATCGAGACAGAACACAGGACGAAAGGAAGACAATGAAAGAGAGAGTTCAAAAACGAAAGGAGAAATGGGAGGAAATGAAAAAGGAGAGCAGAATAACCCAGGATCAAATGAAAGGACAAGTGCACCCCCCAGAAGGACTCCAGCCACGACACCCCCAAGGCAACTGAACAATCCAAACCAACCATCACACACCGATCCCTCTGTTTCCACCCCCCACACCACAGTTACAGTATTAGAACAGAAGTTGAAGGTTTGGTACACAAATGCAGATGGATTAATGAATAAACATGAAGAATGGCAAGAAAGAATCAATGAGAAGTCCCCAGACATCATAGCAGTTACAGAAACAAAACTCACGGAGACAATAACAGATGCAATCTTCCCACCAGGATACCAGATCATGAGGAAAGATAGAAGGGGCAGGGGGGGAGGTGGGGTTGCTCTGCTTGTAAAAAACAGATCGAAATTCGAGATAATGGAAGGCATAGATGAGACGGGAGAAAGAGACTACATAGCAGGAACACAAAGTGGTCATTGCAGTGATGTATAATCCACCACAGAACTGCAGGAGGCCAAGAGAGGAATATGAAGAGAGCAACAGAGCAATAGTGGACACACTTGCTGAGGTGGCAAGAAGAGCTCACTCCAGCAGAGCAAAGTTGCTGGTTATGGGGGATTTCAACCACAGGGAGATTGACTGGGAAAACCTGGAGCCACATGGGGGTCCCGAAACATGGAGAGCCAGGATGTTGGACGTGGTGCTGGAAAACCTCATGCACTAACATGTTAAGGACACTACCAGAGTGAGAGGGGAGGATGAACCAGCAAGATTGGACCTTGTGTTCACCCTGGGCAGCTCAGACATTGAGGACATCAAGTATGAGAGTCCCCTAGGAGCTAGCGACCACGTGGTTCTGTGCTTTGAATACATAGTAGAGCTGCAAGTGGAGAGAATAACAGGAGTTGAATGGGAAAAGCCTGACTATAAAAGAGGGGACTACATAGGGTTGAAGAACTTCCTGCGGGAGGTCCAGTGGGACAGAGAACTGGCAGGAAAGCCAGTAAATGAAATGATGGAATATGTAACAACAAAATGCAAGGAGGCAGTGGAAAGGTTTATTCCCAAGGGCAACAGTAACAACAGGAAGACCAGAACGAGCCCCTGGTTCACCCAACAGTGTAAAGAGGCAAAAACAAAGTGCAATAGAGAATGGAAAAAGTACAGAAGGCAGAGGGTCAGAACACACGAAAATAGGAGATCAGTCGCAGAGCAGGAATGAGTATGCACAGGTAAGGAGGGAGGCCCAGCGACAGTATGAAAATGACACAGCATCGAGAATCAAGACTGACCCGAAACTGTTGTATAGCCACATCAGGAGGAAGACAACAGTCAAAGACCAGGTGATCAGATTAAGGACAGAAGGTGGAGAACTCACAAGAAATGATCAGGAGGTATGTGAGGAGCTGAACAGGAGATTAAGGAAGTTTTACAGTAGAGACAGGAAGGGCTGTGGGAAGACAGCACAGAAGGGAACATCAAGAGGGAATATACCAACAAGTGTTGGATGACATACGAACAACTGAGGAGGAGGTGAAGAAGCTCTTAAGTGACCTTGACACCTCAAAGGCGATGGGACCGGACATCTCCCCATGGGTCCTTAGAGAAGGAGCAGAGATGCTGTGCGTGCCTCTAACCACAATCTTCAACACATCCCTTGAAACTGGGCAACTACCTGAGAAATGGAAGACAGCTAATGTAGTCCCCATATTTAAGAAAGGAAAGAGAAACGAGGCACTAAACTACAGACCTGTGTCTCAAACATGTATTGTGTGCAAAGTCATGGAGAAGATTATCAGGAGAGTGGTCGAACACCTGGAAAGGAACAAGATTATAAATGAAAGCCAGCATCGGTTCATGGAAGGCAAATCTTGTATCACAAACCTCCTGGGGTTTTATGACAAGGTAACAGAAGTAAGACACGAGAGAGAGGGGTGGGTAGGCTTTTGACACAGTTCCCCACAAGAGATTAGTGCAGAAGCTGGAGGATCAGGCGCATGTAAAAGGGAGGGCACTGCAATGGATAAGGGAATACCTGACAGGGAGGCAGCAAAGAGTCATGGTACATGAAGAGGTATCACAGTGGGCGCCTGTTACGAGCGGAGTCCCACAGGGGTCAGTTCTAGAACCAGTTCTATTTTTGATATATGTGAACGACATGATGGAAGGAATAGACTCTGAAGTGTCCCTGTTCGCAGATGACGTGAAGTTGATGAGAAGAATTAAATCGGACGAGGATGAGGCAGGACTGCAAAGAGACCTGGACAGGCTGGACATGTGGTCCAGTAACTGGCTTCTCGAATTCAATCCAGCCAAATGCAAAGTCATGAAGATTGGGGAGGGGCAAAGAAGACCGCAGACAGAGTATAGGCTGGTGGAAAAAGACACAGACCTCATCGGGGGGGAAAGACCTTGGGGTGACCATAACCCGAGCACATCACCGGAGGCACAAACAAATAACCGCTGCAGCATCGGGCGCCTGGAAAACCCTGAGATACGTTCCGATCCTTAATAAAAAACGTTAAAGACACTGTACACTGTGTATGTTAGGCCCTACTGGAGTATGAGCACCAGTTGGAACCCACACCTGGGTCAAGCAGTCAAAAAATTTGGAAAGTACAAAGGTTTGCAAAAAGGTAGCCCCAGGGGTCAAGGGAATGTCTTTCGAAAAAAGGGTTAAGGGGAAAGGGACTGACGAATTGGAGGACGAAGGGTCAGGGGAGACACGAAACGACATACAAGATCTGCGGGAATGAAAAAGGGGGGACAAGTAGGATGTTCCAGAGAGGGGCACAGGGACAAGGGGTCACAACTGGAATCTGAAACCAGACGGTCACAGGGGTTGGGAAAGTTTTTCTTCAGTCATAGATTGTCAGAAAGGGAATGGCCTAGCAAGTGAAGTGGGGTAGGAACCATCATATTTTAAGAAGAGGTATGACAAAGTCGGAAGCGAGAGGGACCGTGCATCGTGAAGAGGAGGGGGCCCGGTTGAGTCTCGACCCCCTGAACCCCAATTAGGTGGTACACACTACACAATCACACACACATACACCAACCAACCAAACACACACCACACCCCACTGAAGTCTGTTGGTCAAGTCCCCGGGTTGGGGCAGGTCACAAAAATTGGGGCCCCAAGGACCCCTGAGATTTACATTACAGCACAAGCCACCTACCTTTCAGTACATAAAAAACCCCACATTTTTCCAAAAAAATTTCACACACACACCAAATCAGATCACAAAATACACTCCCCCCTCACCACCGACATCTCGCACTTCCCCTGATCCCTCCCCCCCTCGTTTTCACCCCCCCTCCCCCCGTTCACCCCTTCCCTCCCACTCCTTCGCACATAGCCCCCAATTCCCCCACTACCCCCCCCCCACAATGACATACAACTACTAACCCGATACGAACTACATAGGGTTTTCCCCCTTGGGCAATAGGGTAAAAAAAAAATGGGTTGCCCGAGAGCAACAAAAAAAAAAGGGACAGGAGGGGGAAGCTGCAAAGGAAGATGGGGCAGAACTCATAAAAAGGGACAGAATGGGAAAAAAAAAATAGAAGAATTAGCATGAGAAAGGAAGAGAGGATAGAAGGGAAACAGGAAGTGGGAGGCCTGTCAAAGCACAGAGGCTAGGGTAAGAGTTTAGAAGAGGAACTGAAAAAATCGAACAGCCTAAAGAATAAAGAACATTTTTTGATGACAACAGTGACTGTACCTCAGCCACAAATAAGGGGACAGTAGGAAAAGAAGGGGGACAACTGCATGGAGAAGCTCTATCAGAGGAGATTAGTAAATGAAAGAGCTAAGCTTTATGTGGAGGCCCTAACAACAACAACAGAGCCCAAGGAAAACCGAGAAGGGAAAATGACAGGCCACTGAGCCCAAGTACATTAGCCAGTGAAGCTGAAGAAAGGAAAGCTGCAGTGGAGGAAACCAAATTAAATGAGGGGATACACAGGGATATGCAGTGGGAGAATGAAAGGGTGAGGTCAGTCTTTGTGTATGGGCTCCAGGAAGTTGAAGGGAAACATATGAAGCAAGAAAACAAGGGAGAAAAAAGCAATTGAAAGCATCATGAAAGCAATAGGAGAAGATGACATGACCCAGCTGGAAAATTTTCGGAGAATAGGGGGGTTTGTAAAAAAAGAACCCGGCCAGTGAAAGTGACCTTCAAGGCAGAAGCGACTCGGACCAGGATCCTGCAGGAGAAAGCACGATTAAGGGACATGCCAGCATACAGGAAGGTGTATCTCGACCGCGACAGAACACAAGAAGAAAGGCAGAAACTGAGAGATGGTACAAAGGCGAAAGGAGGAAAGAGAGGGGATGGAGAAGACAGACAGGAGATCCCAGACCCAGGAAGATCAAATACAGCCTCCCTCACAACTTCCTATAGAAGCCTCCCAACCAGGTCAACCCTAGTGCAACCAAACACTCTAAATCAAAACACCCATGCCACATCCACTGTCCCCACCCACTACATTACAAACTCCACCCCCACAGCAACAACCCATAGTTCCTTACCAGGTCTCCCACTTCCCCAACCCCAATATACCTCCCAGACCACAGTCTTAGAGAAGAAGTTGAGGGAGTGGTATACAAATGCAGATGGAATAACAAACAAGTATGAGGAGTGGCACGAAAGAATCAAGGAGACATCCCCAGACATAATAGCACTCGCAGAAACAAAACTCACCAGAATAATAACAGATTCAATCTTTCCATCCGGATATCAAATCCTCAGGAAAGATGGAGGAGAGGGGGAGGAGGAGTTGCACTGCTCATTAAAAACCAGTGGGGTTTTGAGAAAATGGAAGGAATGGATGGCACGGGCAAAGGGACTACTTAGTAGGAACAATCCAGTCTGAGGGACATAAGGTGATAATTGCAGTAATGTACAACCCACCACCAGGCCGGATTAAGAAGTCCTCCGGCCCTAGGCTATTCAGATTGGCAGGGCCCCTATGAGTTTACGGGTAGCGAAGCTACCCCTTCCAGCTTGGGGGTGGGGGGGGGGGGAGTCGGGGTGAGCCTGTTTAAGGCTAAAAACTTCGGCTATTTGATTTAAATTAATGGGAAAGACATCAAGCCAAACCCAAAAACCCTTCCAAAAAAAAGCCATTATAACTATCTTGTTAAATCAAAGCATTTT
>NW_026466131.1:0-34394 GCF_026875155.1 Cherax quadricarinatus
ACCCGAGGCGGACTCCAGGGAAAATAGGAGTACTGGTTGCTAAGGCAACCCTGGAAAGTGGGGGAAGGGAGAACATCTGAGGGGACACGGATGGACTCCCGGACACATGGACATGGGAAAGGCGAGAGCACCTTGGGGAAGTGGGGAAGGGGGGGAATATCTGAGGCGGACTCCTGGCAAAGAAGGAGATACTTGTTGCTAAGGCAGACCCTGGGAAAGTGGGGAAGGGAGAACATGTGAGGGGACAGGAATATACTCCTGGACACATGGACCTGGGAAAGGCGAGAGCACCTTAGGAAAGTGGGGAAGGGGGGGGGGAATATCTGAGGCGGACTCCTGGGAAAGAAGGAGATACTGGTTGCTAAGGCTGACCCTGGGAAAGTTGGGAAGGGGGAACATCTGAGGGGACACGGATGGACTCCCGGACACATGGACCTGGGAAAGGCGAGAGCACCTTGGGGAAGAGGGGAAGGGGGGGGGAATATCTGAGGCGGACTACTGGGAAAGAAGGAGATACTGGTTGCTAAGGCAGACCCTGGGAAAGTGGGGAAGGGAAAACATCTGAGGGGACACGGATGGACTCCAGGACACATGGACCTGGGAAAGGCGAGAGCACCTTGGGGAAGTGGGTAATGGGGGGGGAATATCTGAGGCGGACTCCTGGGAAAGAAGGAGATACTGGTTGCTGAGGCAGACCCTGGGAAAGTGGGGAAGGGAGAACATCTGAGGGGACACGGATGGACTCCCGGACACATGGACCTGGGAAAGGCGAGAGCACCTTGGGGAAGTGGGGAAGGGGGGGAGAACATCTGAGGCGGAATCCTGGGAAAGAAGGAGATACTGGTTGCTAAGGCAGACCCTGGGAAAGTGGGGAAGGGAGAACATCTGAATGGACACGGATGGACTCCCGGACACATAGACCTGGGAAAGGCGAGAGCACCTTGGGGAAGTGGGGAAGGGGGGGAATGTCTGAGGCGGACTCCAGGGAAAGGAGATACTGGTTGCCAAGGCAGACCCTGGGAAAGTGGGGTAGGGAGAACTTCTGAGGGGACACGGATGGACTCCCGGACACATGGACCTTTGAAAGACGAGAGCACCTTGGGGAAGTGGGGAAGGGGGGGGGAAAATATCTGAGGCGGACTCCTGGGAAAGAAGGAGATTCTGGTTGCTAAGGCAGACCCTGGGAAAGTGGGGAAGGGAGAACATCTGAGGGGACACGGATGGACTCCCGGACACATGGAACTGGGAAAGGCGAGAGCACCTTGGTTAAGCGGGGAAGTGGGGGGGAATATCTGAGGCGGACTCCTGGGAAAGAAGGAGATACTGGTTGCTAAGGCAGACCCTGTAAAAGTGGGGAAGGGAGAACATCTGAGGGGACACGGATGGACTCCCGGACACATGGACCTGGGAAAGGCGAGAGCACCTTGGGGATGTGTTGAAGGGGAGGGGGGAATATCTGAAGCGGACTCCTGGGAATGAAGGAGATACTTGTTGCCAAGGCAGACCCTGGGAAAGTGGGGATGGGAGAACATCTGAGGGGACACGGATGGACTCCCGGACACATGGACCTGGGAAAGGCGAGAGCACCTTGGGGAAGTGGGGAAGGGGAGGGGGGAATATCTGAGGCGGACTCCTGGGAAACAAGGAGATACTGGTTGCTAAGGCAGACCCTGGGAAAGTGGGGAAGGGAGAACATCTGAGGGGACATGGATGGACTCCCGGACACATGGACCTGGGAAAGTCGAGAGCACCTTGAGGAAGTGGGGAAGGGGGGGATAACTGAGGCGGACTCCTGGGAAAGAAGGAGATACTGGTTGCTAAGGCAGACCCTGGGAAAGTGGGGAAGGGAGAACATCTGAGGGGACACGGATGGACCCAACACAAGGAGGGGGGAAAAAGGGGAGAGCACCTTGGGGAAGTGGGGAAGGGGGGGGAATACGCGGGCCGAACTCCAGTGAAAGAAGGAGATACTGGTTGCCAAGGCAGACCCTGGGAAAGTGGGGAAGGGAGAACATCTGAGGGGACACGGATGGACTCCCGGACACATGGACCTGGGAAAGGCGAGAGCACCTTGGGGAAGTGGGGAAGGGGGGAGAATATCTGAGGCGGACTCCTGGGAAAGAAGGAGATACTGGTTGCTAAGGCAGACCCTGGGAAAGTGGGGAAGGGAGAACATCTGAGGGGACACGGATGGTCTCCTGGACACATGGACCTGGGAAAGGCGAGAGCACCTTGGGGAAGTGGCGGATGGGGGGAGGGCGGGAATATTGAGGCGGGACTCCTGGAAAGAAGGGAGATACTGGTTTGCGAAGGCAGATCCTGGGAATGTGGGGAAGGGAGGAGAACATCTGAACGGAACACGGTGGGACTCGGGACACAGGGGACCTGGGAAAAGCAGGAGCACCTTGGGGAAGTGGGGAAGGGAGGAAAAAAGGGGGAATATCGGTGGATGGACTCCTGGAAAGAAGGAGATTCTTGGTTGCTAAGGCAGACCGGAAAGTGGGGAAGGCGAGAACATCTGAGGGGGACACGGATGGACTCCGGGACACTTGGACCTGGGGAAGGCGAAGTGAGAGCACCCTTGGGGAAGTGGGGAAGGGAAGAGGGGGAATATCTGAGGCGGAGGACTCCTGGGAAAGAAGGAGATTCTGGTTGCTAGCAGACCCTGGGAAGTGGGGTGGAGGGCGAGAACATCTGAGGGGACCGGATGGAATCCTGGACACATGGACCTGGGAATGGCGGTGAGCACCTTGGGGAAGTGGGGAAGGGAAGGGGGGGAATATCTGAGGCGAACTTCCTGGGAAAAGAATGAGATACTGGTTGCTGAGGCTGACCTGGGAAGTGGGGGTATGGGAGAACATCTGAACGGACACGGGGGGACTGCTGGATCACATGGACCTGGGAGTAGGCGAGAGACTTGGGGAGTGCGGAAGGGGGGGGGGATATCTGAGGCGAACTCTGGGAGGAATGAAGGAGACTACTGGTTGCTAAGGCAAACCCTGGGAAAGTGGGGAGGGAGAACATCTGAGGGGGCACGGAGGGACTTGTGGACACATGGACCTGGGAAAGGGCGGTGAGCACCTTGGTGAAAGTGGGGGAGGAAGGGAAGGGGGGGGAATATGGGAATATCTGAGGCGAACTCCTGGGAAAGAACGGAGATAATGGTTGCTAAGGCTAACCCTGGGGAATGTGGGGAAGGGGAGGAAAAAAAAGCATTCTGAAGGGGACACGGATGGACTCCCGGACACATGGACCTGGGAAAAAGGCGAGAGCACCTGGGGAAGTGGGGAAGTGGTACAGGGGGAGGGAATATCTGAGGCGGGCTTGGAAAAAGAAGGAGATTACTGGGGGTTTGCTAAGGCGACCTGGGAAAGTGCGGGAAGGGTAGAGAGAAACATATGAGGGGTCACGGATGGACTCCTGGACACATGGACTGGGAAAGGCGAGAGCACCTTGGAAGAAAGTGGGGCAAGGGAAGGGTGGGATTTTCTGAGGCGGACTCCTGGGAAAGAAGGAGATATGGTTGCTAAGGCAGACCCTGGGGGAAAAATAGTGGGGAAGGGGGAGAACATCTGTATGGGACACGGAGGACTCTGGACACAATGGTCATGGGACAGGCGAGAGCACCTTGGGGAAGTGGGGGAAGTGGGAAGGGGGGGGGAATATGAGAGGGCGGACTCCTGGGAAGTAGATACTGGTTGCTAAGGCGACCACTCCGGAAAGTGGGGAAGGGATAGAAACATCTCTGAGGGGACACGGATGGACTCCTGAACATGGACCTGGGAAAGGCGAGAGCACCTTGGGGAAGTGGGGAAGGGGGGGGGGAATATCTGAGGCGGGCTCTGGGAAAAAGAAGGGAGATTCTGGTTGCTAAAGCGCCAGACCTGGGATAAGTGGAGAAGGGAGAACATCTGAGGGGACACGGATGGACTCCGGACTCATGGACTGGGGAAAAGGCGAGGAGGAGCACCTTGGGGCGTGGGGAGGGAAAGCGGGGAATATCTAAGGCGGGCTTCTGGGAAAGAAGGGAGATATGGTTGCTAAGGCAGACTCTGGGGAAAGTGGGAGTAGGAGGGAGTGGAGAAATCTGAGGGGACACGGATGGACTCCTGGACACATGGACCTTGGGAAAAGGCGATCGAGAGCCCTTGGAGAAGTGGGAGAAGGGAAAAAAAAAGAGGGGGGAATATCTGTGTCGAGCCTCTGGAAAGAGGAGAGAGATACTGGTGCTAGGCTTGGACCTGGGGAAAGTGGGGAGGGTTGGAGGAAGGAGTAACATCTGAGGGGGACACGGTGGGGACTCCTGGACAAATGGACCTGGGAAAAAGGCGAGGCTCCTTGGGGAAAGGGGGGTTTTTCTTTTTGGGGATGGGGGGGGCGATTATTGAGGGCGGACGGACTCCTTGAGAAAGAAGGAGCTATGGTTGCTAAGGCAGAGATCCTGGGAAAAAGGTGGGGAAAGGGAGAACTCCTGAGGGGGACACGCGATGGACTCCCGGACACATGAACTGGGAAAGGCGACGAAAAGCACCGTGGGGAAGATGGGGAAGGGGGGGAATATCTGAGGCGGACTCCTGGGAAAGAAGGAGATACTGGGTGCTAGGCAGACCTGGGAAATGGGGAAGGGAGAGTAGAAACATCTGAGGGGACACGGATGGACTCCTGGGACACATGGGACTGGGAAAGGCGAGAAGCACCTTGGTTGAAGGTGGGGACGGGTGGGGAATATCTCGGTGGGCTCCTGGGGAAAGAAGGGAGATATGGTTTTGTTGCTTTTTAAAGGCAGACACGGGGAAAGTGGGAAGGGAGAACTTCTGAGGGTGACACGGATGGACTCCTGGACTCATGGACCTGGAAAAAGGCGAGAGCACCCTTGGGGATGTGGGGAAGGTGGAGGGGGGATTATCTGAGGCGGACTCCTGGAAAAGAGGAGATTCTGGTGGGCTAAGGCAGAGTTAATGGGATATTGTGGGGTATGGCAGAGGTGATGAAAGGAGTACATGCTGAACGGACACGGAGGGATGTGGACACATGGACCTGGTGAAAAGCGGGCACCTTGGGGAAGTGGGAAGGGAAAAGGGGGTAATATCTGAGGTGGACTCCTGGGAAGAGGAGATTCTGGTTGCTAAGGCAACCTGGGTAAGTGGGCGAAGGGAGAACATCTGAGGGAACTCGGATGACCTCCTGGACACATGGACCTGGGAAAGGCGAGGAGAGCAAACCTTGGGGAAGTTGGGAAGGGAAACGAAGGGGGAAATATCTGAGGGGAATCCTGGGAAAAAGAAGGAGATTCTGGTTTGCTAAGGCAGAACCTGGAAAAGTGGGGGAAGGCGAACATCTGAGGGGGACACGGATGGCCGCTGGACCTGGGACCTGGAAAGGCGAGAGAGCACATTGGGGAAGTGGGGATGGGAAAGGGGGGGAATATCTGAGGCGAACTCCTGGGAAAGAATGAGTTACGGATGCTGAGGCAGACCCTGGGAAAGTGGGGAAGGGAGAGGAGAAGGGAGAACATCTGAAGGACACGGAGGGTTGCTGGACTCCAATGGACCTGGGAGAGGCGAGAGCACATTGGGGTTTAGGGAAGTGCGGAAGGGGGGGGGGGGGGGGGAATATCTGAGGCGACTCCTGGGAAAAGAAGGAGTATATGGTGCTAAGGCAAACTAGCGAAAAGTGGGGAAGGGCGAACATCTGAGGGGGTGGGCACGGAGGGACTGCTGGTGACACTGGACCTGGGAAAGGCGACGAGCTCCTTGGAGAAGTGGGAAGGGGAAGGGGGGGAGGGTATATCTGAGGCGAACTCCTGGGAAAGAAGGAGATAATGGTTTGCTAGGAAAACCCGGGGAAGTTGGGGACAGGAGAACATCTGAGGGGGACACGGATGGACACTCCTGGGACACATGACCTGGGAAAGGCGAGAGACTTGGGGAAGTGGGGAAGGGGAAAAGGGGGAATATCGGAGGCGGATCCTGGAAAGAAGGAGGGATACTGGTTGCTTAGGCAAGATTGGGAATGTGGGGAAGGGAGAGCATCTGAACGGGACACGGATGGACTCCGGGACACTTGGACCTGGGGAAAGGGGGGATACGGACCCTGGGATGCCCTATATATATATATATATATATATATATATATTATATATATTCTTTTATCTATATATATATATTATATATATATTATATATATATATACATATATTTATATATATATATATATATATATATACATAATATATATAAATATATATTATATATATATATATATATATTATATATTATCTATTTACTATATATTATATATATATTTTTATGTATTATATAATATATATACATTAAGAATATGTGTGTGGGTTGTTGGGCTATGCTAAACAAGTGTTAAGAGAGAATAAGTGGCAGTTAATCATAAGGTAATATCTGAGGCGGTGCTCCTGGGGAAAGAAGGAGATCTGGTTGCTAAGGCAGCTGCCCTGGGGAAGTGGGGAAGGGAGAACATCTGAGGGGACACGGATGTGGACTCCTGGAACACATGGACCTGGAAAGGCGGAGCAGCTCCTTGGGGAAGTGTGGGAATGGGGGGTGAGAATATCTGAGGCGGACTCCTGGGAACAGAAGGAGATACTGGTTTGTAGGCCTATCTGAGGAAAGTGGGGAAGGACGAAAATCTGAGGGGACACGGATGGGACTCCTGGACTCATGGACCTGGGAAGGCGAGAGCACCTTTGGGGGAAGTGAAGTGGGGATGGGGGGGGGGAATATTGAGGCGGACTTCCTGGAGAAAGTAGGTGTACTGGTTGCTAAGGCCGATCTGGGAAAGTGGGGAAGGGGAGAACATCTGAGGGACACGGATGGACTCCTGGACACATGGACCTGGAAAGGCGAAGCACCTTGGGGAAGTGGGGAAGGGGAGGGGGAATATCTGAGGCGGACTCCTGGGAAAAGAAGGAGATACTGGTTGCTAAGGCAGACCTGGGAAAGTGGGGAAGGGAGAACATCTGAAGGACACGGAGGGGCTCCTGGACACATGGACCTGGGAAAAGGGGAGAGCACCTTGGGAAGTGGGGAAGGGAAAGGGGAATATCTGAGGTGGACTCCTGGGGAAAAAAGGGGATTCTGGTTGCTAAGGCAGACCCTGGGAAAGTGGGGAAGGGAGAAACATCTGAGGGGACACGGATGGACTCCTGACACATGGACCTGGAAAGTCGAGAGCAACCTTGGGATATTGGAAGGGGTTGGGGGGAATATCAGAGCGGAACTCCGGGGAAAGAAGGAGAGTACTGGATGCTAAGAGCAGATGCCAGAGGAAAGTGGGGAAGGGAGAACCTCTGAACGGACACGTGAAGGGACCTCGTGGACACATGATCCCTGGAAAAGCGAGAACACCTTGGGAGAATGGGGAAGGGAAACGGGGAATATCTGAGTCAGGACTCCGGGAAAGAAGAGATTCTGGTTGTCTAAGTCAGATACCCTGGAAAAGTGGGGAAGGGGGAACATCTGAGGGGACACGGAGGGACTGCTGGACACATGACCTGGAAAGGCGAGAGCACCTTGAGAATGGGGAAGGAGGGGGGAATATCCTACGGGTGGGCTCCTTGGAAAGAAGGAGAATACTGGTTGCTAAAGGCATAGCCCTTGGGAAAATGGGGAAGGGAGAACATCTGAGGGACCACGGAGGGACGGCTGGACAACTTGGACCTGGGAAAGGCGACAGCACCTTGGGGAAGTGGGTAAGGGTGGGGGAATATCTTGAGGCGGGCTCCATGGGAAAGAAGAGATACAGGTTGCTAAGGCAGGATCCTGGGAAAGTGGGAAGGAGAAACATCTGAGGGACACTGATGGACTTCCTGGACACATGGACCGGAAAGGCGAAGATCACCTTGGGAAGTGGGTTGGGGAAAGGGAAGGGGAGGATTATCTGGGCGGACTCCTGGAAAGAAGGAGATACTGGTTGCTAAGCAGATCCTGGGAAAGTGGGTAGGGAGAGCATTGAACGGACACGGATGGAATCCTGGACACATCGACTGGGAAGGAGGCGATAACGGACTCCTGGGATCCCTATATATATATATAAATATAATAGATATATATATATATAATATATAAAAATATATATATGTATATATATATATATAAATAATATGTTTGTCGGGTTATTGTGGGATAAGCTAAACCAGTGTTAAGAGAAATAAGTTTATCATAGAGAGGTTTTTAACAAAGCAGTAATGAAATACAGGGAGGAAGTAATATATGGTGATTTAAAAGAGAACATTAATATGAATGGAAATGGGAATGCGTATGAGTGCAAGTCAGAATGAGAGATTGGTTAAGGTTGTCCAACAAATTTTGCTGAAATAAAATTAGTTTTGAGTGAGATTATGTTGAGAAAGCCTCGTACGAATCGATTTGACCCTAAAAACAGAAGATGAGAGTTATTAGATGGGGAGTTGAGGATATAGTGAAGATAGAGGGAACATTTGAGGAACTGTTTGCTGATAAAGGGAGGTACAATATCTTTTTGGAGCGAGGAAGAACCATATGTGAGTGTAGGCTGGGTGCATGTGGCTGTGGACAACAGTAAGGGGGTAAAGCAGATAGGATTAATGGGATCAAGAAATGTTAAAAGTAGGTGAAGATATAGTTTCGTAGTGAATGGCAGAGAACATGCATAAAATCTTTGCATAAAGGCAAAAGGGACGAAAGAGAATGTAAGAATTAAAGGGAAACAAGCTTGTTGTGTGTACCAGGGAAGGTGTATGGTAGTTATTGTTGAAAATTTTAAAGATAACACGGAGAGGACGATCTCAGTTGAACAAGGAGACTTTAGGAAGGATGAGGGGGGGGGGTGTAGACCAAGTGTTTACAGCGAAGCATGTACGTGAACAGTGTTTATTATTTAGATAAGGGTAAGAAAGTTTTCGTTGCATGGAACTGCAAAAGGCATATGATATGGTGGATGTTGCAAGTGTATGAAATAAGTGGTAGGTTGTTGAAAGCAGTTAAGGTTTTATTAGGATAGTGAGGCTTAGGTTATGTAGGAGAGATTAAAAGATAAGGCATTTAATATAGAGAGGAAGTTGTCAAAGTTGCTTTTTTCCGATGATACTGCGTTTTTGAGATATTCTAAAGAAAAGCTGGAAACGCAGGTGGAAGAATTTGGGTGAGCATGTAAAATAGGAAATTAAGAGTGAACATAAAGAGCAAGGTGATGATAGGCAACTAAAAATTTTGGTAATGAATGTTTGAATATTAGATTGGAAGGAGTAGGAGGAGTGAATGTATTCAGATATTTGGGAGTGGACTTGTCAACTGTCTGTGAAAGATAAGGTGACCCATAGATCTAACGAACGGAAAAAATGTAAGAAAAAGAACGTTATGCACGGAGGCAAAAGAAAGAAATATATGAGAGTATCAGTGCGCTTATGTGGGTTTTAAATCCTGGGTTATGAATGTTGCAACAAGGAGAAGGCTGGAGGCATTGGAGATGTCCTGTCTGATGGCAATGTGTGGTGTGAATATTATGCATAGAATCCGCAGTTTGGAGATTAGGAGGTGCGGGATTACTAAAACTATTATCCATAGGATGACTTGGAGGCATGTAAATCTGTAGAGGAGGGAAAGCGGGATATGGGTCGTCCTATGACAGGTTGGAGGGGAGGCGCAAATGGAGATTTCTGCGTGCGAGGGTCTTAGACATTCAGCATGCGTGTTAGATGGAAGTTGGAGTGGAAAGCTACGTAACATTAATGGATTCAAGGAAATCTGTTAGCAAGGTCTGTAACTCTGAAGGAGAGTTGGGAACATGAACTGTTTCAAGCTGCAGTATCGGAGTGCCTTGGAAGGACAGTGATGGAAGATGGTGGTGAAAGTGTTTAGACTTTTACAGGGTCACCTAATTATAAACTACAACATAGATCATATGAAATGTTAACTAATCGCAAAAAGAAATCAACATTACAACAGAACCGCAGGGGGGAGGAAGGTGAGGCTTGCGTAGTGAAGTTGCTTCGAGGGCCTTTCCCATTGCAGATTGTAATGCATCTTGAAAGTCAATCCAATAAAAAGGAATGAGAATTTCATTACAGGCCTAGACACAAGCTTTTAGGGAGTACGTCGGGTCCGAAGGCCGCTAAGAATGCATCCGCCACTCCCCTGCCTGTGCTTGCTGATATGAATTTTAAGAAAGCACAAATACATAATGTCCATAAGTTTCACGAAAGTGATGCTATAAAGGGAGTACTTATGTTCCAAGATAGACTCAGGTTAACCTTCAACTCTAAGGCTTCTGTGATATATATGTTTTAAAATAAAAATATATATGATATTAGAATATTAAATAAAGTATATATATTTAAGATATATATTATTAATAATATTATATATATAATATATATATATATATATATATATATAATATATAAAAAGTATATGTCGAGTCGAATTGGTAAAACATGCGATTTTAACTTAAATATCAACGCTCTTCTTGCTGAATAAGGCAAGCGAAAATTTGCGTATGCAATATTTTCGCAAAAAATCTTTCTGAACCTAGCAAAAAAATGTATTTCATTGTGTATGTTTATTATTAAATTTCTGTAAACTTATGTAAAATATATTTAGTTGGGATAGGCTATTTTAAATTATGCTTGTTATAACAAGGTCAGGTTGGTTTTCTAAGGTACTTTTGGTACAAAATTATTAATTTTTACATTATCATAGCAGCACTGTATAGCCCTATACATTATATATATATATATATATATATATATATATATATATATATATATATATATATATATATATATATATATATATATATATATATATATATATATATGCCAGGAATTCGTAAGAACAGGCGAAATATTCACAAACACTGATCTCTGGCTGAAGGAGACTCGAACCTACGAACATTGGAGCAAGGTAGGCAGTGCTTTACCAACCTAGCTACACTGGTCAATACCTTGGCGTCTACCGACCAGTGTAGCTAGGTTGGTAAAGCACTGCGTACCTTGTTCCAAGGTTCGTAGGTTCGAGTCTCCTTCAGCCAAAGATCAGTGTTTGTGAATATGTATATATCTATATAGTTGGGATAGGCTATTTTAAATTACGCTTGTTATAACAAGGTTAGGTAAGTTTTCTAAGGTTCTTTTGGTATAATTATATTATATAATATATATATATATTATATATTATATATATATATAATATATATATATATATATATATATATATATATATATATATATATATATATATATATATATATAACAAGTCGGCCGTCTCCCACCGAGGCAGGGTGACCCAAAAAAGAAAGAAAATCCCCAAAAAGAAAATACTTTCATTATTCAACACTTTCACCTCACTCACACATAATCACTGTTTTTGCAGAGGTGCCCAGAATACAACAGCTTAGAAGCATATACGTATAAAGATACACAACATATCCTTCCAAACTGCCAATATCCCGAACCCCTCCTTTAGATTGCAGGCATTGTACTTCCCATTTCCAGGACTCAAGTCCGGCTATATAAAAATAACCTGTTTCCCTGAATCTCTTCACTAAACATTACCCTGCTCACACTCCAACAGATCGTCAGGTCCCAAATACCATTCGTCTCCTTTCACTCCTATCTAACACGCTCACGCACGCTTGCTGGAAGTCCAGGCCCCTCGCCCACAAAACCGCCTTTACCCCATCCCTCCAACCTTTTCGAGGACGACCCCTAACCCGCCTTCCTTCCCCTACAGATTTATACGCTCTCCATGTCATTCTACTTTGATCCATTCTCTGTAAATGACCAAACCACCTCAACAACCCCTCTTCAGCCCTCTAATACTTTTATTAACTCCGCACCTTCTCCTAATTTCCACACTCCGAATTTTCTGCATAATATTTACACCACACATTGCCCTTAGACAGGACATCTCCACTGCCTCCAATCGCCTCCTCGCTGCTGCATTCACAACTCAAGCTTCACACCCATATAAGAGTGTTGGTACTACTATACTTTCATACATTCCCTTCTTTGCCTCCATAGATAACGTTTTTTGTCTCCATATATACCTCAACGCACCACTCACCTTCTTTCCCCTCATCAATTCTATGATTAACCTCATCCTTCATAAATCCATCCGCCGACACGTCAACTCCCAAGTATCTGAAAACATTCACTTCTTCCATACTCCTCCTCCTTTGATATCCAATTTTTCTTTATCTAAATCATTTGATACCCTCATCACCTTACTCTTTTCTATGTTCACTTTCAACTTTCTACCTTTACACACACTCCCAAACTCATCCACTAACCTTTGCAATTTTTTCTTTAGAATCTCCCATGAACACAGAATCATCAGCAAAAATCAACTGTGTCAATTCCCATTTTATATTTGATTCCCTATAATTTAATTACACCCCTCTCCCGAACACCCTAGCATTTACTTCTTTTACAACCCCATCTATAAATATATTAAACAACCATGGTGACATTACACATCCCTGTCTAAGACCTACTTTTACCGGGAAGTAGTCTCCCTCTCTTCTACACACCCTAACATGAGCCTCACTATCCTCATAAAAACTCTTTACAGCATTTAGTAACTTATCACCTATTCCATATACTTGCAACATCTGCCACATTGCTCCCCTATCCACTCTATCATATGCCTTTTCTAAATCCATAAATGCAATATTATTATTATAATCAAGGGGAAAGCGCTAAACCCGTAGGATTATACAGCGCCTGGGGGGGATGTGGAAGTCATTCAGGCTTGATTCGGGGAACTGGAGCACAGATCCATTTCCCTAAATCAAGAGCCTCTCACCAACATCAAGGAACCTTCCCTGAGGGGCATAAATGCAATAAAAACTTCTCTACTTTTATCTAAATACTGTTCACATATATGCTTCAATGTAAACACATGATCTACACATCCCCTACCCACTCTGAAACCTCCTTGCTCATCTGCAATCCTACATTCTGTCTTACCTCTAATTCTTTCAATAATAACCCTACCATACACTTTTCCTGGTATGCTCAGTAAACTTATTCCTCTATAATTTTTACAATCTCTTTTGTCCCCCTTCCCTTTATATGAAGGGGCTATACATGCTCTCCGCCAATCCCTAGGTACCTTCCCCACTTTCATACATTTATTAAACAAAAGTACCAAATACTCCAACACCATATTCCCCCCTGCTTTTAACATTTCTGTCATGATCCCATCAGTTCCAACTGCTTTACCCCCTTTCTTTCTACGTAATGCCTCATGCACCTCCCTCATACTCACATCCTGTTCTTCATTCCTAAAAGATGGTATACCTCCCTGGCCAGTGCATGAAATTACCACTTCCTTTTCTTCGTCGACATTTAAAAGTTCCTCAAAATATTCTCGCCATCTACCCAAAGCCTCCGTCTCCTCATCTACTAACTCCCCTAATCTGTTTTTAACTGACAAATCCATTCGTTCTCTAGGCTTTCTTAACTTGTTTAACTCACTCCAAATTTTTTTCTTATTTTCATTAAAATTTCTTGACAGTGCCTCTCCCACTCTATCATCTGCTCTCCTTTTGCGCTCTCTCACCACTCTTTTCACCTTTCTTTTACTCTCCATATACTCTACTCTTTTTATAGCACTTCTGCTTTGTAAAAACCTCTCATAAGCTAACTTTTTCCTCTTTTATCACACCCTTTACTTCATCATTTCACCAATCACTCCTCTTTCCTCCTGCACCCACCCTCCTATAACCACAAACTTCTGCCCCACATTCTAATACTGCATTTTTAAAACTATTCCAACCCTTTTCAACCCCGCCACTGCTCATACTTGCACCAGTCCACCTTTCTGCCAATAGTTCCTTGTATCTCACCCGAACTTCCTCTTCCTCTAGTTTATACACTTTCACCTCTCACTTGCTTGTTGTTGCCATTTTCCTCTTTTCCCATCTACCTCTTACTCTTACTGTAGCTACAACTAAATAATGATCCGATATATCAGTTGCCCCTCTATAAACGTGTACATCCTGGAGCCTACCCGTCAACCTTTTATCCACCAATACATAATCTAACAAACTACTTTCATTACGTGCTATATCATACCTTGTATATTTATTTATCCCCTTCTTCATAAAATATGTATTACTTATTATCAAACCTCTTTCTACACATAGATCAATTAAAGGCTCCCCATTTTTATTTACCCCAGGCACCCCAAATTTACCTGCTACTCCCTCCACAACATTTTTGCCCACTTTACCATTGAAATCCCCAACCACCATTACTCTCACACTTAGTTCAAAACTCCCCACGCATTCACTCAACATTTCCCAAAATCTCTCTCTCTCCTCTGCACTTCTCCCTTCTTCAGGTGCATATACGCTTACTATAACCCACTTTTCACATCCAACCTTCATTTTACTCCACATAATCCTTGAATTAATACATTTGTAGTCTCTCTTTTCCTGCCATAACTTATCCTTCATTATTGCTGCTCCTTCTTTAGCTCTAACTCTATTTGAAACCCCTCACCTAATCCCATTTATTCCTCTCCACTGAAACTCTCCCACCTCCTTCAGCTTTGTTTCGCTTAAAGCCAGGACATCCAGCTTCTTCTCATTCATAACATCCACAATCATCTCTTTCTTATCATTTGCACAACATCAACGCACATTCAGACTTCCTTCTTTGACAATTTTCTTATTATTCTTTTTAGTAATTTATTACAGGAAAAGGGGTTACTAGCCCATTGTTCCCGGCATTTTAGTTGACTTTTACAACACGCATGGCTTACGGAGGAAAGATTCTTATTCCACTTCCCCATGGATATAAAAGGAAAAGTAATAAGACCAAGAACTATTATGAATAAAATCAAAGAAAGCTCAGATGAGTGTGTATAAATAAACATGTACATGTATGTGTAGTGTGACCTAAGTGTAAGTAGAAGTAGCAAGACGTACCTGTAATCTTGCATATTTATGAGACAGACAAAAGACACCAGCAATCCTACCATCATGTAAAACAATTACAGGCTTTCGTTTCACACTCACTTAGCAGGACGGTAGTACCCCCCTGGGTGGTTGCTGTCTACCAACCTACTACCTATATATATATAAATATTATATATATATATATATATATATTATATATATATATATATATATATATATATATATATATAAATATATAATATAATATATATATATATTATATATTAATATATATATATTTATATAATATTAAATATATATATGTATGTATACAAGTAAATACAATATTATGCAAGATGCAAAACAACCACGGGGGAGGGGGTTGAGTTGAATGATAGCTCTAGGCCATTTGTGATGCAGTCAACACATCAGAGATTGCAATGATGCAGATAAGAGGAAGAAGTTCAAGCAAACACGGTCATAAGGAACATCACTACTGGAGCTATCATTCAACTACCCCCGTGGTTGTTTTACGTATATATATAATATAGGGAAGTATCACCTCTAGAACTGACCCATAACCCCGTTCTCCTCTGTATCAGACTGAAGAAGCCACTGGCTGGCGAAACGTTATCCCAATAAACATTCCCCATATGTTGTACAAGTGTCCTGGTAGTTAGCTTACCTCAGCTGTCTGAACCATTTCATTACAGTCTCAGTGTTATACACACAATACCCTCATTGCCCTACTTATAAGGCACCTAAGTTCCCTCGTCTTATAATAACATGTTCATTTTTCCCATTATAATCTACCTTTTCCATAATTACTTCCGCAATTATTTTATCTTTTCCTTAGGGGAAGTCTATGGTCTTTCCCTTAACTCATGGCCATAACTTCAACAAATAATTAAAATATATATTATTTTTATGAGTATGAATTTACTTATAATTTCATTTATTTATGAATTACGGAAGTTGCTAGACTTTACCTTTACGATACACAAAACAAATGCGAACAACAATTTGAAGGAAAATAGAATGTAGTGGAAAAAAATGAACATGTTAATGGACTTGGTGGGCCCTACTTAGTCACTCAGGTCTGCCATACTTTACCACAATATGTAGTAAACGCAACTGAGTGTTCCAATTACGTACATGTTAGTATAGGTTCAGCAGAATACTGCAGATGTTCCAGTTTTGTTGTATAAAAAAACATAACAGCGTATGGCCAGCGGTTACGCTAAGTAATTAATTATCATTGCTTTAGCTATCGAGATCCCACGGCTAACATTTTCTTGGAGGGATGGAGGAATTTTGAAGGGAAAACTGAGGAGGAAGATGCTAAGTTTAGTGCTGATCTTTCCCTGAATGAGACAAGTTGGAAAATAAAATACACCAGCAGAAAATGAAAAGAGCGTATTTTTGTTTGATGTTTTTGGATGCGATGGAACGTGTCCAGACTTATGGTACCATCCTCTGCTTTTCTCGCCTGCTGGCTACAACCCTGCTTATCTGCCTGCTGGCTACCATCTGCTGGTTACCCTGCATGCTGGTTCCATTCCCTGGTTACCCTGCTTGTGACTAGACCATCCCTCTTACCCTGCCTGCTGTCTACAACCTGCTTACTCTGCCTGCTGGCTACCAACCCTGCTTACTCTGCCTGCTGCTACCATCCCTCCTTACCCTGCCTGCTGGCTACCATACTGCTTACCCAGCCTTCTGGTTACTATCCCTGGTTACCCTGCCTGCTGACTACCCCCTGCTTACCCGCCTGCTTGGCTACCAACCCTGATTACTCTGCCTGGCTGCGCTACATCAACCCTGCTTACCCTGCCTGCTGAGCTACATCCCTGCTTACTTGCATGCATTAGCTACTATCCCTATCAGTCAGCCTGTAGCTACTATCACTGTTTTTTTAGACAGCCTGCTAGGTTCCAACCCTTCTTGTTCCGTGCTTTGTGTTATATTGTCATGTATTTTAAAAGCAAATATCAACTGTATACATAAGGAGATGGGCGAGGTTGACTCTTAGTAAACTACTGAGTTGCTGACTTTCAGGTATTATTCCCTTAATCCCCCTCACTTTAACTCCATCCCCCTACTGTCTCTTTCTTCCACTCATCTCACAAAATTATAAACTCACACGCATTTCAATTTACCAGCGCTAATTAAAGCTCAGTGGTGCATCACTTTGTGTGTGTGTGTTGTTTATATATATACTATATACTATATATATATATTTTATATATATGTAAATATATATATAATATATATATAAATATATACGGTAATCAGTCCATACGTTACCAGCCTCATACGTGTACCAGCTTATATGTGTACAGCCTCCATAGTGTACCAGCTCCATACGTGTACAACCTCCATAGTTGTACCAGCCTCCAATACGTATGATACCCAGCTCCGTACGTGTACAGCCTCCATACGGTACAGCCTCCTTATGTGTTCAGATCCTACATGTACCAGCCTCCATACGTGTACCAGCCTCCGTATGTGTACAGACTCCATATGTTGTACCAGCCTCCATATGTATACCAGGACTCCATAACTGTGGACAGTTTACATCCCTTTTTCGAAAGTGGAAAAAGTATTTTTTTTTCTTTTCATTTTGGGAAACCGAAGACGAGACCTGTCTTGCTTTTATTGATTTTTTTCTTGTGTACTTCCTCTTCACTATTTTAATTCCCTCCATTTCGGTCATCAGTTTGATATTAAAATTACTACATTTTAATTTATCTTTTGTGAACTTTCAAACTTATTATTTAATTCCTCTCTTATCCTCTTCTACTTAATGATTTTTGCCACGTGTCTTCAGTGCCTTTGATTTTTCAATTATATTTACTCCTGTAAACTTAAATAAAAGATTACTGTTTAATCTTTCTCTTCTCTATTTCCCTTACAAAGCTTTTTTCTTTCTCTTTTAGTTCTCCTCACTTTTGCCTATTCATTTCTGGCCTCCAGAATCTTTTGACATGTTCTTTGATTGGCTTGATTTCCTATAAGATCAAACCTCTAGCTCTTCCATTAAACCATACTTTTTTTTCGTTTTATGGTTTTCATTAGAAAACGTTTTTATTATTTTTCCATAGTATTTTTACGAGAATTTGTTTTACAAATTACTTATATTGTTACTTGTTAAGACTGGACTGGACAAGATTCTATTGCTCTGTTTATTCATGTGAGAGATTTTAACCATCCAATTGAATTATTTAAAATGTAAAAGCAAGTCCATGGTCGACAGAAAATATAATTGAATTATGTTTCATAAAACCGTATAATACAACAAAAGTAGGACGTGTAGGCTGCCAGTTTGATTGGATTTTTCGTTAGGAATTTTCAAACTGAAATATCTTTAGTGTCTCAGTGTCTTCTCTAAAGTATTTTTAAAGGTGGACGGAATGCATTAGGATTTTTATTTTTTTTGTGTATTCTTATCGCTAAATTTCGCAAAATTTTCCATTCTTGGTTTGTCATTTTTCATTCCTGGAATTCCTTTTTTTACCTATTTATATACCAAGCTTTCTCTTTTCTCTCTCTCTCCTCTCTCTTCTTTTCTCTCTCTCTCTTCTCCTCTCTCTCTCTCTCAGCTCTCTCTCTCTCTCTCTCTCTCTCTCTCTCTCTCTCTTCTCTCTCTCTCTCAATTCGCTCTTTGCCATTTAATGTGCGCTTCCAGATTTATTTTCTAGCCTTGTGGACCTATCATAACTCTTCATGAAGGCTATGTATGGAAAGCACACATACACGGCTTCGTCATTTCCATTCCACTTCCTTGTACACACATTGAGGGTAGGGGAACGTCTAAAACATCCTGCGATTCCATCTTGTGTACCTTGTGTAACTATTCACACGCCTCCTGGAAAAGTTCTAAACCATGTTAATGTGCACAGTCCTCTGGGAATTTTCTATGCCTTTGTCCCTGTCCTTGTTATTCTATCCTTTTATGTCTCCTGGTTTGGTTTATACGTCTTTCTTTTGTGTGTGGGCTGGTGGATGGGTGTGTGTATTGAGTTGCATTTTTGCTGTGGGTATGGTAGCCTTGCTGCGTTTGAGTTTGTATGCCTGCGTGGTATGGTAGGTGCTGCGCTTGAGTTTATATGCTGCGTGGGTTTATGGTAGGTGGGCTGTGTTGAGTTTATATGCTGCACGTGGGTATGGTAGGTGGCTGTGTTTGAGTTTATTTGCTGCTTGGTATGGTAAGTGGCTGTGTGAGTTTATATGCTGCGTGGGTATGGTAGGGTGGCTTGCGTTGGTTTATTTGTGGTGGGTATGGTAAGGTGGCTGTGTTGAGTTTATATGCTGCGTGGGTATGGGTAGGTGGCTGTGTTGAGTTTATATGCTGCGATGGGTATGTGGTGGCTGTGTTGAGTTTATATGTTGGTGGGTATGGTAAGGGCTGTGTTGAGTTTATATGCTGCGTGGGTATGGTAAGTGGCTGTGTTGAGTTTATATGCTGCGTTGGTATGATAAGAGGCTGCAAAATCTATGAGCATCCTCAATAACCCAGACCCCTTCAGCGACCATAATATTACTAAGACTATATTGGGGCGAGAATCATGGACCACTCATACGTTATAATGGAAATATCTCTGGTGCAATTCCTAGTAAGCATCATATTAACTACCCTGGCCCCATTCAGCTGTTGCGTGTTATATCACGCTGCTCGCTTAAAAGAGTGAAAAAAAATCGTATAAATCCTTACGGACGTAAGATTTTAAATCACTTTCGCTCTCGCCAGCAAAAATTCTACGAGGGCGGAGCTCCATGCAGTCTCTATAGTGTTAACGGGACGGAAAAGTCCACCGGAATATTTGGTTAGGGTTTAGGAAATTCTCTTCAGCGTCTTTTATCCGGTTGTTAAAAAGTGTGCGGAAGTTCCGTTTCCGGCCGCTTAAGCAAACAAGAAATGGGAACGCAGAGGGAAACCCACGCACTTGTTTCTTCGACATTTTTACCATAACAATGTTCAGTAGCATCTGACCCCAGTGTGACACCCTGCTGTTTGTCCTGTGTGCTGTGACCACCCTGCTGTCTTTGTACTGTGTGCTGTGACACCCCTGCTGTCTTGTTACTGTGTGCTGTGACACTCCTGCTGTCATGTAACTGTGAATCCGCTGTCTTGACTGTGACACTCCTGCTGTCTTTACTGTGACACTCCTGCTTCTTGTACTGTGTGCTGTGAACCCCTGCTGTTTGTACTGTGTGCTGATTTTATTACACTCCTGCTGTCTTGTACTGTGTGCTGTGACATTCCTGCTGTCTTGTACTGTGTGCTGTGACACCCCTGCTGTCTTGTACTGTGTGCTGTGACACTCCTGCTGTCTTGTACTGTCTGCTGTCACACTCATGCTGTTTGTACTGTTTGCTGTTCCACACTCGGCTGCTTGCACTGTCTGCTGTGACATTCCTGCTTTCTTGATGTGTCTGCTGTGACACCCCTGCTTTCTTGTACTGTCTGCTGTGACACCCCTGCTGTCTTGTACTGTCTGCTGTGCCATCCCTGCTGTCTTGTACTGTGCGTTGTGACACCCCTGCTTTCTTGCTGTGTCTGCTGTGACACTTGCTTTCTTGATGTGTCTGCTGTGACACACTTGCTTTCTTGATGTGTCTGCGGTGACACCTTGCTTTTTTGATGTTGTCTGCTGTGACACTTTGCTTTCTTTGATGTCGTCTGCTGTGACACCTCCGCTTCTTGATGTGTCTCTAGTGACACCCCTGCTTCTTGATTGATTGCTGGGGTGTGCCACACTTGCTTTCTTGATGTGTCTGCTGCGAAACACTTGCTTTCTTGATGTGGACTGCGGTGACACACCTTGCTTTATTGAAGTTTCTGTTTGAGACACACCTGCTTACTTGATGTTTCTGCTGTGACACCCCTGCTTTCATTGTACTGTCTGCTGTGACACCTTCTGTCCTTGTACTGTCCTGCTGTGAACCTGCTTTTTCGTAGTGTCTGTTGTGACACCTTGCTTTTATAGTAGTTGTCCGCTGTGAACCCTAGCTTCTTGTAGTGTCTGCTGTGTACAGCCCCTTGATTCATGATGTGTGCTGCTGTGACACCCTTGCTTTCTTGACGTGTCTGTTGTGACACCTTTGCTTTCGTGAATGTGGGTTGCTGTGACACCTCTGCTTCTTGATGTGTCTGCTGTGACACAACTGCCCTTTATATGATGTGTCTGCCTGTGGCACCTGGCTTTGTATACTGTTGCTGTGACACCCCAGCTTTCTTTTACTGTCTGCTGTGACACCCCTGCTGACTTGTACTTGTCTCTGGCTGTGCCACCCCTGATGTCTTGTACTGTCTGCTGTGCCCACCCCTGCTGTCTTTTATGTACGCTGTGACACCCCTTCTTTCTTGATATTGTCTGCTGTGACACACTGCTTTCTTGATGTGTCTGCTGTGACACCCTGCTTCTTGATGTGGTCTGTGTATGACACAACTGCTTTATTGATCGTTCTGCTGTGACACCCCGCTGTCTTGCACTGTCTGCTGTGACCTGTTTTTCGAGTGTCTCTTGTGACACCCAATTGCTTTCTTGTAGTGTTGCTGTGGCACCCTTGCTATTTTATACTGTCAGTTTTGACACACATGATGTATCTGTTCGACCGCCCTTGCTTTCTTGTCGTGTTCTGTGGAGCACACCTGCTTTTTGTAGTGTCTGCCGTGAACACCCTTGCTTTTTGTAGTGCTGCTGTGGGACACCCTGCTTTATTGTAGGGCGTATGCTCTGACCACTCTGGTTTCTGTAGTGTCTGCCGTGTGAAACCCCCTGCTTTCTCGTAGTGTCTGCTGTGTTGACACCCCTTGCTTTCTTACTGTGTCTGCTGCGACGCCTGATGTCTTTGTATTGTCTGCTGTGACACCCAGGTTTTCTTGATGTGTCTTCTGTGACACCCATGTTTTCTTGGACGTGTCCTGCTGTGACAATCTTGCTTTATTGTAGAGACTACTGTGCACCTCTCCTGTTTTTTTGTAATGTCGCTGTGACACCTCCTGCTTTCTTGTAGTGTATGCTGTAGCACCCACTGCTTTATAGCAGGAGCATTCTATGCCTCATCCCTGTTTCTTGTAGCGTGTCTGCTGTTACACCCTACTTTCTCATTGTATTTGCTGTGTCATTCCCTGCTTTCTTACTGGGTGTCTTGCTGTGACAACCCCATGCCATTCTTCTAGGGTGTATGCGTGCACCTTACTTTATTATAAGCAGTCTGACCATGGCACACGTGTTGAATCCGTTTGAGTTTTCTCTCCTTTCTGTTCCACCCATTCGGCTATAGATTTTTTTAAGTGCAATATTCCGCGACGTACGTCGGATCTCGAAATGATCGGATGTATTTAGGGAATTTATTAGCATGACATGTAGAGTCGTATGTTGGTACAACATTCTTTTATTCTGGTAACTTTGTTATGATTATCTCATTTTTTTTATCTACTTGGTTTATTAAGTTTCATTACTCATAAACAGATTTTCCTTACTTGTTGAGTTGTCAATTCAATGTCATCAGCAACATTACAAATGTTATATATGGAGATTTTTTACGGCTAAGCCTAACATTTAACTTGTTACTCACTATTTCAAAAATTTTCTCTTACCTTCTAGTCTCTTTATGATTTTTAACATATTCGTTTTTTATGGATTTTGTGATAATACATGGTGTTAGTTACTGTCCCTGTTCACCATCAGTAAATGGTTACCCTGGGTGTTAGTCGACTGTTTTGTGGGTCGTGCCTGAGACTAAAACTGACCTAATTTGCCTGAAATGTTCAGCATAAAACAAGCATGTCATTGATGTCAGCTATGACTGTTATTACCATTATTCATGTAATTGTATAAATAAAGTTTTATTGCATTTGTTTTTATTGTTGGTAAAGGTTCGTACCGGCACGCAGCCGCTTCGCTAACGCAATGCGTACGACGGGTAATTTCTGTGATTTACGTACGTTTTTCTTTTTTTTTTTTTTTAATTTATAGTGCATTTTGTCGTCGTGTGTGCAGATGGGCCGTAAATCTCATAGGTCAGAAGTCGGAGGCAGGCAAGCCACTCTCATTTGGATTTGGGGATTGTCTTTTGCGGTTCTTACTAGCACACGTTTCCTCTGTTTCATTACCATTCATGTAATCATGTCAATGTTTGTCACGAAATCGTAATGGACAAGATTGCAAACAACCATACCACAGGCGGGATTTGAACCCGCGGTCTGTGAGTCTCAAAAACTCCAGACTAGTGGCGTTAGCCCATAGACCAGCTAGCCACAATAAGATTCGTCCAACTAGGAATATTTCTAAACCATAGGAAGGTTAGCATAGGCACCCACGGTTGACCTCAAATGCATGTTTTTACAGACGAATCTCCAGCTATGCGTGGCGTGACCGCGGGTTAAAATCCGCCCGTGGTATGGTTTGTTTGTATTCGTGGTCATCACGATTTCGTGTGTCATGTTGACGGCAGTGAGGGTGAGGGGAATTGAGCTTGAGTCGTCACGGCACGCTAGCTGGAGATTCGTCGGTAAAAAAACTTGCATTTTGGTCACAGAGGTGCCTATGCTAACCTTCTTATGTTGTAGAAATATACCAGTTGGAAGAATCTTATTGTGGCTAGCTGGTCCATGTGGCTAACTCGACGGTCTGGAGTTTTGAAACTCTTGTCCGCGGGTTAAAAATACCGCCCGTGGTATCGGTTTATGTCAATGTTGCTTTTCCTTACCATTATCCTCAGTTTCCTCATGGACTGAATTTTTTTTTTAGATATCTATGGGATATAATGTATTTTGCTTACACGTTTAGAATTTCTCTTTTTGAAAAAAAAAATTATGTGAAACAGCCTATAAAAGTGTCATGCCAGTTTCACAGCTCCCATACCAACACTAACGTGGGGTTAAACCCCAACATCGTAATTAAACAGGACAGATTGATATCAGAGCATCAAACCTTGATCTCTGAGGTTTCAGCAAGTGAGGACTATGGTACAAGCCTTGAGGAGGTTGGTAGGTAAGACAGATAGGCAACTTTATTCGAACGTTTTCGCCTTACACAGTAGGCTTCTTCAGTCGAGTAAGAAAGTAGGCAGGAACGTACAGATGTGAAGACGATGTAATCAGTCCATCACCCTTGAAGTCGTAGATTTTGTCGGTTGTCAGTCCTCAGCCTCGGAGAAGTTCAATCCCATAGTATGGAAATATTGAGATCAAGCGACAGTCGGAGGACTTAAATACTGTTCTAAGAAGAGAGGTGCAGAGTAGTAGTAGTTAGAATGTAGCCACTGAGAGATCCCGTCTCTCTCAGATCAAATATTCTTACTTTGAAAAAGCTTGACCAAGGTGTTTTTGCACCTACCAAGATTGCCATTGTGTTGCGTGTCTGACAGTGTGAATATCAAAAATGGTATACAATACGACAGGTTTGTAGGTAAGAAACATAGGCAAACAGTTAGGCAACTTTATCCCGAAAACGTTTCGCCTACACAGTAGGCTTCTTCTGTCGTGTACTGAAAGTAGGCAGGAACGGTAGCGTTTGAAGACGATGTGATCAGTACATCACAATTGAAGTCGTAGATTTGACGTTGTCAATACCTGAGCGAAATATTTTTTTTTTTTATTTTTGGTCAATTTCAATTAAATTTTATAGTGATTTAGAGGCAATTGACAGCCTAAGACCACGTTTGGCCTTAATAAGATATATAGAAAAATCAATAAGTGCCCTATTCTTATTAGGGCATAAATCTTCTCCCTTTTCTTACAAAATTGGTAAGATGTACATTGTTCTAGTTGACATCAGATGGTAAAGATATGGGATAGATAATCTTGGCATATTAACGGCCGTTGAGGCGAAAATGTCAGTTAGATTTCATTATAAAAAATGTTGTATTTTATAATTAAGGAATAAAAAAAAACATAAAAGCAAAACGGTATAAAGATAATGTGCAATCCCGTTTACATTCTAGTTAGAACCATCATTACTCAACTTACGTGTGCAACAAAAAATCATTCATGACACTCTATAAATACTTTTTGCCCAAAGTGGAATATTGTCAGTAACTTATTCCTGAGTTATACATATATTACGTTTTCCGTAAAACTCTACGGTCATTGCCACGCCACATATCAGTATGTTTAACGCCTCCACCACATGTTGACAACACACAGGCGACTGAAGCTAATTATCATCATTCCCTGAATTTGAATGGTGTTCTCAGAGAGGTTTCCAATGTAGTGTATGTTAGAATGAAACAATCATAAAAATCGTAATATTTGGAGAGAAAAAAAAACAAACAAATTGCCACCTGGAAAGAACAAAACATTAATTTTTGGAAAAACTTTTTTAGAAATTTATGATAAGAACAGCTAATTACTCAGATGTTGTCCGAATTATGGTCAGAAGACATTTTTTCCATATTTTTTCAAATTTTCCTTTTTTATCACTCCTAAAAATTCGCACCTCCCTTGAGTCATGGGGCAACGCATGACTCGAGGCTCGGGCACAACCGCTCTGGTACAGGGTGAGTGTTGTGTGAATGATTTAGAAATCCAGAGTTAAGTTGAGAATTTACTCAATAGGGAAATTTGGGAATCTTTATTCTGGATAAAGTTTCCAAATGTTATCCAAGTGTGTAAATTTATGGGTAGATGCTCCCGATATTAGTTTCTAGTGCTAATAGGAACGTCGTATGATAGTGATTTTAACATGATGTTCGCGTAAGTTAATCATAGTAGCAAGTTGAATAGTGGATGAATTGGGTTTGACAACCTATAGTCTATAAGATGGATCATTAAAATACATGCGACTGGGACTCACGAAAATCGTAATTAAACAAACAATTGCAAGCAATCAACAATGGCCCAAATGGTCTGTGGTTTTCATGTTACATGTTTCACCACCAATCATGACACTTTATTTCCCTAAAATTGAGTTTAAGAGTAGACTTCATGTACATACACTGAGAGACATGTACCCGCTGTATATTCATGAAAATATAAATGTAGTCAACAAATGTTATGGTAGTAGCAATTGTTAAACTGGAACTTGCTTGTGAACTAGTTTTTAAATGACCCAAAGGGTCCTAGTGCTTGGTAATATCATTTAAAACACAGTTTCTCTTTAAATCGCCCTTGTGCTAGCGAGAGGCTTTTGATTCAAGGAACTGGAGCTGGCAACACCTTCTAGGACCCAACCTGATTACCTTTCTTAGACCCTTACTAGGTAAGAGCTTCATATCATTATTAATTATTAATTATTATTATTATTATTATTATCTTTTATTCATTCCATATCCCAAGTGTCATGGAGCTATATTTATTTCTGGCTTGAGGGCACATTAGTGCATGGGGACATGTTGGTGCTTGGGCTTCTTGATACTTGGACATATTGTATGCCTGACGGCAAGGTTGTGACTGTAAGTATGTTGGTGACCAGGAATATTAGGTTACCTATGAAGCATATTAGTATTTGCCAGAATTAAATATCATACACTGCCTGCTGTCTAAGGTAAGTGTTCTAAATACAACTTTGCTGCGTACTGGGTGACTCACTCCACGCTATTATTACCGAATTAAAAACTGATGGGTTCCACTCCACCTAGATTGTTACCTCAGTTGTTAATCAAAAGATTCAATCCATTATTGCTTACTCATTTATAAACAGGTTCACTCTCCAATATTAATATCAGTTTTAAAACAAAGATTCACTGCACTATTAACGGTTGTAAAATAAGGATTCACTCCAAGACTTATCTTCTGTTTATTTACATTAATTCTGATTAGTGGATAATAAGACTGGAAATGAAATTAATACCAAACTTATATTTCTCGATAAAGACAAACGATTAAATGTACGGTGAATAACAGATTTCGATCTAAATATCTACTTGATCCTTAATATACGCGATTCACTGAATCATTTATGTTGATTAGGAATATGACAAATATTGTGCCAGAATATCACGCCATTCTTCGACAAATGTATTTATTAGGGTAAATTTCTGGCTATTTTTTTTACCATGTTCATGCGAGACTTCCATATTTAATGAGTGTAGAAATAGACAAAAACTAAAATATTTACAATACGCTAACATTGTGCGAAAGACAGTCATAGTATCAGTAAACAAAACTAGCTAAAAATTATATTTGCCTGCTCTGTCGTCTGAGATTCTTGACTGATCTCCGTTGCAACATCAAGCAGACATTGCAAAACATGCAGGAGTCCATTTACTTTGTAGCGTGTTTCCATTACTTGCCAACGTCTTGATGAAATCTTTAACATTGCTTGTCCGTCACCTCAGATGACTCTCAAGATAAAAGACAACTTTGGTTAAGGAAAAGTAGTTTGAGTCGCATGTTGCAGCTCAGTCGTTAACTTTCACAGGTAGTTGATCCACCAGTGCTAGTCCAGTTTCGTTAACTTCACAATGTTGATCCACCAGTTGCAGCCCAGTCGTTGTTAGTTCCCAGAGTTGATTCACCAGTGTCAGCTCAGGTCGTTGTTAACTTCCCAGTAGTTGATCCACCAGTGCCTGAAGTTTGACATCGCTGTGGCTTCAGGAACCTTTGAGTGGAATGCCAAAACTGTTAATCCACATCCATTCATTCCGTTGAAAAATAATCTCCATTTTGAGTCAGGGAATATAGGAATATATTTGAATCCTAACACTACCACCTTCCATAATCTTGGCATACATTGTGTTTTAAAACATTCATAACACGTGTTTCAATCCCGAATGATCCTTTTTCCAATGCCTCGACCAGTTAATTTAATGATAACATAGCTCTGTGTGTATTATCGGCCATAAAATCTTGTCCACTGAAACTAATGGAGCATTGACTACACTGAAATGGACTAAGTAATGTGCTATCCAAAGCGTTTACTGCTCTCCCAGGTTCAGTCCATTAAAATTTGATTCTTCCACATGCTTTTAAAGTCGCTGCCGGAACAAAATGTGTAGATCCGTCACTATGCATCTGAACCGTGTACATTAAAAGATTTATATTTAATTATTTTCAAACAAAAGAATTGTGATACCCACACAAAAATTATATTTATCTTATACAGCACAACCTAATAAATATACAAATTACAAATATGCTAATCAGTTCAATGTTGTATTTGCATATTGATAAGAAAATAAAATTTAAAGGAGTTAAAAACTTAATGGGAGGGAGTGTTTTATACACTAGGTAAGAATTGACAAAAGTACTCACTGTTAAAAGGAAACTGTTAGTTCTTCTAGCCACTTAAACAGACAAGGTTCTGTCCTGTCTAAACTCCTCATCTGAACAATGCATATTTAGTCTCAAGTCAAGGTCTACGGCAATTCTGTCTTTAGTCCTGACTCTGACACCACGGTCTTCAATGACTGACTTCAGATTCCATGGCCCTAAAAACACAATTGGTTTTCCCCACACACTAATTACCGCGCAAATAATTTCTCAGTTACAAGGGTATATGTCCTGCCTATAGCGCGGCTTCACTTCTGCACGACACAAGGTTTTATGGCTAGTCATGTTTACCCTGTAGCATTATTACTGGTTCACCACTGGCCTGATCTCCTTTATTAATCGACTTGAAGATAGAGGCTAAAGTACGGTATTTCACAGAAGTGTATGTACACTGCTACTAGCAGTTGTACATAAGCTGTTGCCTCAGTGCAAACTGTACGTGCACTATTAGAGGTATTTGTTATGCAAGATTTTTATCGGTTCTATCTCTGTTAATTCCATGCCTTTTATTGAATTCGTGTGGAATATTTTTATCGTCATCCCCTTCCAGAGGGATTGATAACCCTTTGGAGGGTAAACGTTTTCTTGATAAATGACTATCATACTGTCTATGTCCACTATTACTGCGTCACGGACTCGTTAGTATTGACTGTGTTTATTCATCTTTTTCATACAGTCAATGAGCAGACATGTTTCACATTGTGCCATCAATTCAATATTAATGACAGTTGTTCTTGGGCTTTGTACTGGATAATGGAGTGGTTGAGTCAGCGAGTGCACGGGCAACATTCTCGCTTTTCTGTCTCCCTCACCGTAACCTGTGCCTCGACTTGGTCACTATAACTTATCAGTTTCTTCTTGAATATTAAAAACACACACACACACACACGACTCACACACACACACACACACACAAACACCACACACACACACCTCTCACTACGAACAGTTCTACGGCATTTTCAAGATGCGGTATAAAGGTTGTATTAGAGAGAGAGAATGAAAATGATAAATTTTACAAAAAAAACGTGATAGATTGTCGAGGCCTGATAATGGACCAGATTGCGGGAGACGTGACCCCCTTTAACACCCTTCTGGCATGCCAGAGAAACATATGTATATAGAAATCGACGAAAATAGACATTGTGCCAGTTTTTCTTAAGAAGCTCAGCTAGTCATCTGTCAGGATACGGCACCAAGGAATTAACTTGCCCTGACAACCCGCTATGATCAGCAGTATGAGACACAATTGTAAAAATTAAACTGCCTTATGGAAAAGAATGTCTTCATTCGCAAGTAAAAAATGCAATTAGTTGTAACACGGATCTTCGTAAACATATTTCTGCTCTATTTATAAGGCAATTGTTATGTTGGCGGTGAAGGCATATTAGAGCAGAACTTTCAGTCATTGACAGCCATATCCTGTGTTGGCTGCCATTGACTGGACAGCCTCTGGTTATACCTGTGTTAGCTGGTCACTGACCGGAACAACTCTGGTTGTACCTGTGTGGCTGTCACTGAATGGACAAACTCTGGTCCAACCTGTAACGGATGGACAACTTCTGGTTTCACCTGTGGTGGGACTGTTAATGACAAACCTCTGGTGCACCTGTGTTGGCTGTCACTGAGCTACTTTCTGGTACACCTGTGTTGGCTGTCACTGAGTAACCTCTGGTACACCTGTGTTGGCTGTTACTGAGCAACCTCTGGTACACCTGTGTTGGCTGTCACTGACTGGACAACCTCTGGTACACCTGTGTTGGCTGTCACTGACTGGACAACGTCTGGTACACCTGTGTTGGCTGTCACTGAACAACCTCTGGCACACCTGTGTTAGGTATTACTTCCGGGTGTATCAGAAATCGGTTATCGGCAATTATTCGGTTTGTCTGGTGTCATTGAGAAATTCCAATACCAGCAGATATTTTTGAAATGTTATCCATGTGCTACACACACACACACACACACACACACACACACACACAGCAGGAAGAAAGAAAGGAGATTGAGAAAATCATCACGGAAATAGGTGAAGAGATGGACGAGATTGTAAATTTTCAGAGAATAGGGGGGTCTCGAAGGGAGGAAACCGACCAATCAAGATGATTCTCAGGATGGAATCTGTGCGGAAAAGGATCCTCCAAGAGAAACCACGATTGAATATTCGAAAGATTTACAAGAGGGGTGTTCCTTAGACAGAGACAAACAAATAATCAGAACGGAAAGCAGCTGAGGGAGAGGACAAAAAAAGCGAAAGGAGCTCGGAAAAGGGAGTCAAGGATGAACCAGCAGAGGTCAAGTCTGAGCAGAACAGTACAGCAAGGGCAAGCACACACACATACTATTCTAGAACCATACAACCTTTCGCACCACCCAATCACACACTACAATCCATACCCACAGCCTCACCAACACCGAGCAATAGAATCCCACAGTATGCCACCAGGTCTCCCACCCTCAAGGGCCCCCCAAACCACAGTGTTGGAAAGGAAACTGAAGGTATGGTACACAAACGCTGATGAATAAAAATAAGTGGGAAGGCAGTGGCATGAAGAGGTCATAAAGATGCAATCACCGGACATCATAGCTCTCACAAGAAACCAAGCTTACGGTATGATATACAGATGCCATCTTTCCAACGGGATACCAAATCCTGAGATAGACAGAGGTAACAGGGGGGGGGGGGTGGAGGAGTGGCGTTGGGATTGCTGATCAAAAATCGCTGGAATTTTGATGAGCTGGAGATGAGGAGACAGCGGAGAGAAAGTGATTACATAGCGAGGAACACTTCACTCTGGACAGGTCACCTAATTCCCATTTATTCCTCTCCTCTGAAACTCTTCCCACCTCCTTCAGCTTTTGTTTCGCTTTAAAGCCAGGACAATCCAGCTTTCTTCTCATTAATAACATCCACAACATCAACGCACATTCAGACTTCTTCTTTGACAATTTCTTATTTATTCTTTTTAGTAATTTATTACAGGAAAAGGGGTACTAGCCATTGTTCCCGGGCATTTTAGTTGACTTTACAACACGCATGGCTTACTGGATGAAAGCTTGTTATCTCCACTTCCCCATGGATTATAAAAGGAAGAAAAGTAATAAGGACCAAGAAACTATTATGAATAAAATCAAAGAAAGCTCAGATGGAGTGTGTACATAAATAAACATGTTACATGTATGTGTAGTGTGACCTTAAGTGTAAGTAGAAGTAGCAAGACGTTCCTGTAATCTTGCATATTTATGAGGGACCAGACAAAAGACACCAGCAATCCTAACATCAATGTAAAAACAATTAACAGGCTTTCGTTTCACATCACTTAGCAGGAAGGTAGTTACCCCCTGGGGTGGTTGGCTGTCTACCAACCTACTACCTATATTATATATAATATATATATATCATATATTTATTATATATATATATATATATATATATATATATACTAATATATTTATATATATATATATATATATGTATGTATACATGTAAATACATATTGATGCATAGATGCAAAACAACCACGGGGGACGGGACGGGTTGAGTTGGAATGGTTAGCTCTAGCCCATTTGTGATGCTGTCACAGAGATTGCATAGTGCAGTTAAGAGGAAGAAGTTCAAGCAAACACTGGACATAAGGAACATCACTACTGGAGAGCTAATCATTCAACTACCCCGTGGTTGTTTTACGTATATATATAATTTAGGGAAGTATCACCTCTAGATCTGTCCCATAACCCCGTTCTCCTCTGTATCAGACTGAAGAAGCCACTGGATGGCGAAACGTTATCCCAATAAACATTCCCCATATGTTGTACAAGTGTCCTGGTAGTTAGCTTACCTCAGCTGTCTGAACCATTTCATTACAGTCTCAGTGCTTATAACACAATACCATCATTGCCCTACTTAAAGGCACCTAAGTTCCCTCGTCTTATAATAACCATGATTCATTTTCCCATTATAATCTACCTTTTCCATAATTACTTCCGAATTATTTTATCTTTTCCTTAGGGGAAGTCTATGGTCTTTCCCTTAACTCATGGCCATAACTTCAACAAATAATTAAAATATATATTATTTTTATGAGGAGTGGCGTTGCTGATCAAAAATCGCTGGAATTTTGATGAGCTGGAGAGAGGAGACAGCGGAGAAGAAAGTGATTACATAGCGGGAACACTTCACTCTGGAGGTCCCAAGGTGGTAATAGCAGTGATGTATAACCCACCACAGAACAGCAGAGGCCAAGGCAAGAGTACGACGAGAGCAATAGAGCGATGGTTGATACACTGGCTAGAGTGGCCAGAAGAGCTCATGCATGCAGGGCAAAGCTCCTGATCATGGGTGACTTTAACCACAAGGAGATCGATTGGGAGAACTTGGACCCACATGGGGGCCAAGATACATGGAGGGCTAAGATGATGGAGGTGGTACTGGAAAACTTCATGTGCCAACACGTAAGGGACACTACAAGAGAGAGAGGAGAGGATGAACCAGCAAGGCTGGACTTAGTATTCACCTTGAGTAGTGCAGATATCGAGGACATCACATACGAAAGACCCCTTGGGGCCAGTGACCATGTGGTTTTAAGCTTCGAATACACAGTAGAGCTACAAGTGGAGGGAGAAGCAGGAAGGCCAGGACGAATGAAGCCAAACTACAAGAAAGGGGACTACACAGGAATGAGGAACTACCTGAACGGGGTTCAGTGGGACAGAGAACTGGCAGGGAAGCCAGTTAATGAGATGATGGGATATGTAGCAACAAAGTGCAAGGAGGCTGAGGAGAGGTTTGTACCCAAGGGTAACAGGAATAATGAAAAAGCCAGGATGAGCCCATGGTTTACCCAAAGGTGCAGGGAGGCAAAAACCAAGTGTGCTAGGGAATGGAAGAAATATAGAAGGCAAAGGACCCAGGAGAATAAGGAGACCAGTCGTAGAGCCAGAAACGAATATGCACAGATAAGAAGGGAGGCCCAAAGACAATATGAAAATGACATAGCAGCGAAAGCCAAATCTGACCCAAAACTGTTGTACAGCCACATCAGGAGGAAAACAACAGTCAAGGACCAGGTAATCAGGCTAAGGAAGGAAGGAGGAGAGTCAACAAGAAATGACCGTGAAGTATGTGAAGAACTCAACAAGAGATTCAAAGAAGTGTTCACAGAGGAGACAGAAGGGACTCCAGAAAGACGGAGAGGTGGGGCACACCACCAAGTGCTGGACACAGTGCACACCACCGAGGAAGAAGTGAAGAGGCTTCTGAGTGAGCTAGATACCTCAAAGGCAATGGGGCCAGATAACATCTCCCCATGGGTATTGAGAGAGGGAGCAGAGGTGCTATGTGTACCCCTAACAACAATATTCAATACATCTATCGAAACAGGGAGATTGCCTGAGGCATGGAAGACAGCAAATGTAGTCCCAATCTTTAAAAAAGGAGACAGACATGAAGCATTAAACTACAGACCAGTGTCACTGACATGTATAGTATGCAAAATTATGGAGAAGATTATCAGGAGAAGAGTGGTGGAACACCTAGAAAGGAGCGATCTCATCAACAGCAGCCAACATGGTTTCAGGGACGGGAAATCCTGTGTCACAAACCTACTGGAGTTCTATGACATGGTGACAGCAGTAAGACAAGAGAGAGAGGGGTGGGTGGATTGCATTTTCTTGGACTGTAAGAAGGCGTTTGACACAGTTCCACACAAGAGATTGGTGCAAAAACTGGAGGACCAAGCAGGGATAACAGGGAAGGCACTACAATGGATCAGGGAATACTTGTCAGGAAGACAGCAGCGAGTCATGGTACGTGGCGAGGTGTCAGAGTGGGCACCTGTGACCAGCGGGGTCCCGCAGGGGTCAGTCCTAGGACCAGTGCTGTTTCTGGTATTTGTGAACGACATGACGGAAGGAATAGACTCTGAGGTGTCCCTGTTTGCAGATGACGTGAAGTTGATGAGAAGAATTCACTCGATCGAAGACCAGGCAGAACTACAAAGGGATCTGGACAGGCTGCAGACCTGGTCCAGCAATTGGCTCCTGGAGTTCAATCCCACCAAGTGCAAAGTCATGAAGATTGGGGAAGGGCAAAGAAGACCGCAGACGGAGTACAGTCTAGGGGCCAGAGACACAAACCTCACTCAAGGAAAAAGATCTTGGGGTGAGTATAACACCAGGCACATCTCCTGAAGCGCACATCAACCAAATAACTGCTGCAGCATATGGGCGCCTGGCAAACCTCAGAACAGCATTCCGA
>NW_026466132.1:0-14134 GCF_026875155.1 Cherax quadricarinatus
CTTCCTGGCCTTCTAGTGTTCCTCAATATAATTTTCCCCGGGCCTGCTATGTCCTCGCATATAATTTTCCCCCCCGGGCCTACTATGCCCCCATAATAATCTTCGTGGCCTGCTAGTGTTCCTCGCATAAAAATCGTCCTTGCCTGCTTGTACCTCGCATATATTCTTCCTGGCCTGCTAGTGTACCTCGCATATAATCTTCCTGGTCTTCTAGTGTACCTCACATATAATCTTCGTGGCCTGCTAGTGTACCTCGCATATAGTCTTCCTGGCCTGCTAGTGTACCTCACGTATAATCTTCTTGGCCTGCTACTCTACCTCACATATAATCTTCCTGGCCTGCTAGTTCATCTCGCATATAATCTTCCTGGCCTCCTAGTGTACCTCACATATAATCTTCTTGGCCTGCTAGTGTACCTCACATATAATCTTCCTGGCCTGCTAGTGTACCTCACGTATAATCTTCTTGGCCTGCTACTCTACCTCACATATAATCTTCTTGGCCTGCTAGTTCATCTCGCATATAATCTTCCTGGCCTGATAGTGTTCCTCGCATATATTCCTCCTGGCCTGCTAGTGTTCCTCACATATAATCTTCCTGGCCTGCTAGTGTTCCTCGCATATAATCTTCCTGGCCCGTTAGTGTACCTCGCATATAATCTTCCTGGCCTGCTAGTGTGCCTCGCATATCATCTTCTGGCCTGCTAGTGTACCTCACATATAATCTTCGTGCCCTGCTAGTGTGCTTCGCATATTATATTAATGGCCTGCTAGTGTACCTCACATATAATTTTCCTGGCTTACTAGTGTACCTCGCATATAATCTTCCTGGCCTTCTAGTGTGCCTCACATATAATCTTCCTTGCCTGCTAGTGTACCTCGCATATAATCTTCCTGGCCTGGTAGTGTACCTCACGTACAATCTTCCTGGCTTGCTATTTGCACCTCACATAAATCTTCCTGGCCTCTATGTCCCCTCGCATATGATCTTCCTGGCCTCTATGTACCTCGCATTTAATGTTCCTGGCCTGCTAGTGTTACCTCTCATATAATCTTCCTTGCCTGCTAGTGTACCTCGCATATAATCTACCTGGACTGCTAGTGTACCTCGCATATCTTTCTGGCCTGCTAGTGTACCTAACATGTAATCTTCCTGGCCTGCTAGTGTACCTCACATATAATCTTCCTGGCCTGCTAGTGTACCTCTCATATAATCTTCCTGGTCTGCTAGTGTACCTTGCATATAATCTTCCTGGCCTGCTAGTGTACCTCACATACAATCTTCGTGGCCTGCTAGTGTACCTCGTTTATAATCTTCCTTGCTTGCTAGTGTACCTCGCATATAATCTTCCTGGCCCCCTAGTGTACCTCCGTATAATCTTCCTGGGCTGCTAGTGTGCCTCACATATAATCTTCCTTGCCTGCTAGTGTACCTCGCATATAATCTTCCTGGCCTGCTAGTGTACCTCACATATATTCTTCCTGGCCTGCTAGTGTACCTCGCAGATAATCTTCCTGGCCTGCTAGTGTATCTCACATATAATCTTCCTGGCCTGCTAGTGTACCTCACATATAATCTTCCTGTCCTGCTAGTGTACCTGACATATAATCTTCCTGGCCTGCTAGTGTAACTGACATATAATCTTCCTGGCCTGCTAGTGTAACTGTCATGTAATCTTCCTGGCCTGCTAGTGTACCTCGCATATAATCTTCCTGGCCCCCTAGTGTACCTCCGTGTTACAAAAAACGCGATTCTAAAAGCTTAGAGATCTCCAGTGAATACTAGAAAGGACTGCCCTTCTAGCATCCAGCCTGTTACTGGGTTTTCGTAACAAGTAGTCAGTATCCTTGTCCAATTATCCATTAAAATTCAGTATGGTTCAATAGTGCTTTAGGATTACAACTGGTAGGCTACTAACTAGAGAAATTAAAATTTAATAAATTTATTAAGTAGTAATTGTCTAGAGGTATATTATAAAAATTAAATTAATTACAGCAATCAAAATAAAATCAATCTCTCGAGTTCAATATTATTGTGCTGAAAGCACATATCACATTTATAATTCTTAATACCGTCAGTACTTAACATTTAATAAGATATTACAAATTTTGTACAAGTAAGTGTTATGCGTGTAAGGGGCTCTTAAGTAGTTAGCTATGTCTCAAGACTCGAATAAGACTTAAAACAAGTGACTGACAAAGTCCTCAAATAAACTAACTTCTTGACCGACTGGCAACCCGAACAGTCTGCTTGAACAACAAAGAATGCTAAGCCCAATAGCAATGCAAAAATCAACGACTGCGAAAACAGAATCAGGAACAAGGAATAATATAACGACACTAATAAGGACCATCTGCAGATCCCCCAAAAGTTACAAACTCCCATAATACTGAATCTAAGTTCACATAGGTAAAACATGACTGTGACAATACACAGGAACCAGTACAAAATTAGGGTCAAAGTTATAGCTAAGGACCTGAGATGTTCAGAGTGTCAATGTGACGCACAACCTCATTTAAAACCCGTCGAAAATCACAAAGTCTATACAATGTTCTGTGAACAAATTTCTACAGAACTAACAAGAATAATGAGACAGACAATGTGTCCAACCACCAAGCGAGTCTCCAGCAGACTGACAATTTCACGAGAGGTGAGGACACCCCCCCCTCGATCAACCGTGATAGCTTACGTGGACAACTGCAGCTCAGAACCGGCAGTATAACGAGCGACAAGCGATAATTACAGTATTTGACAATCAAGACAATGAGCACATTTTAATATACACCTAAACAACATAAGCTAAATAACAATATAAGTCAAATAATAATATAAAGTCTACATTTACGATTTAGCTATATCGCAAATATAAGCAATAATAAAATTAAATGAAAAGGTAATATACATTACATATATACAAAATAATCATTGTAACCCATTCAGGGTTGCAACAACCCCCCCCAACACGACAGAGGGTCGCACTAGGAGTTTGCATTGTCTTTCACATTATTTCTGATTACTCATATCAATACTATTACAATAAAAAATTTTTGATCAGTCTTTTGTGCCAAGCACCTCTAAAATTTTTCACACGTCCCGTCACTGGGAAAATCCCCTAGGTAACTAGGGCAGTACACAGTATCGTATTTTGCATACCGTGGTTATGAAACATCAGTGAAAGAGACAGGAAGCACTGAAAAGGGAGGGCACGTGAGGCTCGATCATAGTAGAAGAGACTGCTTTCCACCTTAAGTAGGGGTTGTGGAATGCTAGGCAGTATGAACATCTGAGTATGAAACAGCTTAAGGTGTGTAGTGAGGGGGGTCTGCGGCAGGACAGTGTTGCGTCCACGCAGTACATCACCCCCCACCACACTACCACTCAACACTCAGCTTGTCGCTCCTCCTCACACAACTTTAAACTGGAATACATAAATATAATAATTAAAACATGACATAGTAATATAGTTAATATGGGCTGGAGGTGATTAAGTTACTTTACTGAATTTTGAAAAAAGCAAGTAACAAAAGGTATTTGGGGCATAAAATTACGTTAATTTAATTAACTGATAATTATAAGGACGAGACAGAGCGTCAGCAATTACATTACAAAGACCACTATGTTTTTTTATACTAATAAATAAGTTGGATTCGAGGGCCCCCACCTCATGATCCTAGCATTTTTACTTTTCATAGTATTTATATAAGTGAGTGGATTTTTGTCTAAAAAAAACGTTAATTTTTAAAAATGGGGAAGTGCCCAAATACACGTCAAAATGTTCCAAGGACACCACAAGAGCTAGAGCCTCTTTCTCAATAGTGGCAACTTTATCTGGTGTCGTTTAAGCTTAGATGAATAGTAACATATAGGATGGAGAATATCAGGGGATGTTAAACTTTTTGGGAGCAGCACAGCACCCACTGCATAGCCCTCGCATCTATATTAAAAAGAAGGAAGTTGAAATTAGGACTCTTAAACCCACAGGAGCAGAGGATAGCAAGCGCTTAAACCTTTTGAACAGTCTGAACAATCTCTAGCCCCGGGTGAACTGAACTTTGTTACTAATGAACTCAGTGAGGGGTGTGGGTGGAGGCGTGTGCCCTGTTTTGCCTGTTACTTGACACACACGGGCAACGTCGGCACATGATCAGCTACTGTTTCCCTTCATCTTTGGCCAAGTAAAATGTTTTGCCCATTTACCGAGTGTCTTCTGACACCCAAATGTCCTCCAATGGGACTATTGTAGCAAAATCAATGGCTTGTTCACGAAATGTAACTGGTAACCAACGAGATTCTTAACTGTGTTGGAAACACTATCAGCTGACATCTTGCATGTAGTTTTTTTTCCATCAAACACCATTACTATAATAGTAACAATTACGAGATCCTTTGCTTCACTCCTCAGTAACTGCAATATCTCTCAGTCTTTCCAGTGACTGACAACAAACTGATCCTTAAATTAAATCATCATGAGTTAGAAATTTAACGTCAGTTGTGTCTTGACTAGTTGATGACCGGGGGAGTCGGTGTTAATGATCCTGGCGCAGAGCCTCACTAAACAACATATTCAAGCCCAAATCATTGTCATCCACTAACTCAACAGGAGACAAGGATGGTTGTTGAATCTTTGAAAATAGCTCTAGTAATTGCCTGAAAGGAAATAAAATAGGTTTCTCTCTACAAGCTCAATGGCATAATTATCATCAGTGTTTTATCAATCACAAGTGGTTCTTTACATATACCACATGAAGGATATCTTTTCCCTATCAACAAGTCCACTGCCCTGATGGGAAATACACCACTGGATATACCCACTGAAATATACCATTAAAATACTTGTTTCAATATAAACTTTGTGCAGAGGCACTTTTATAACAGCCCCCCATAGCTTCTAACAATACATCTATCTGCAATAGGTATCGTCAGTTATGGGCAGTACTTTCTTCTCTTAATAACGTGAGATAACTGCCAGTGTCTCTGAAAGAAATTATCTCAGTTAGATGTGATTCGTCAACTCCTACTTTACTCTTGAAAAGTAAGGACTCTTTCGCTGAACGAATCTTTTCGTCAGATACACTTTCTGACGCTAGTCATCTACCTGAGTAACTTTATCTAAAACAGTAGGATAAGAGGTATTACAAAGGATTTTGGTGCCTTTGTTGCTCGGAAGAGGATACGACTTGAGTGGGGGCGCCAGCCGCACGACTGTATCTCGTATCTCTTTCTAACTTATAGCAATACTCTCTAGTATGTCCTTTTCTGTTACAATAGGTACATTAACTTTTTTCTTCTCGAATCAGATTTCTGTCTAGCCACAGAGACAGATTCAGGATTGTGAGTTTTCCTTTGGTAAAGGTAACGAAAGTTACAGTAGCAGGTACATCGGGCCGGCAATGACAGCTGATTTAGGTTGCCAACTTCTAGGACAATTTTTAGTTACCTTGTTTCTGAGTGTTTTAGTACGTACAAGTTTGTGAGAAATCTCGTAATTGTCTGCTAATGCTGCAGTTTCCAGAATATCCGAGTAGTATGATCGATCAGATATTCTTGTATGTCACAGACATACAGTTGTTAAACCTCTTCAATGTAGTAACAACTGAACAAGGCTGTTGTAGTTGTTACACTTGGCAGACCTACACCACCTCTGAAATCAACTTTTTCTCACGAGCAAACTCTACACAAGTTTGATCTTGTCGGGCGTTGTAACGTACGAAAGCTCTTTGATAACTTACAGGTAACCCAAATTATATGTTTTCTAGAATAGTTGTTTGACAGCGTCATAACTAATGTACTTAGCAAATGGTAAAGCTGCCGTACAAGTTTGAGCTCTTCCTGTCAATGCTGTATGAAGCAATGTTGCCCATGCTTACGTGGCCAGTTCTAGCACGGTCCTGGTTCTCAAACACATCAAAATAGGTTCTAAGTCACTTTCAAAAAAATTAGGAACCATAGATGCAGCTTTCTGTACATTAAATGTATCCTGTGATATATCAGTCCCGTTTTCTTAACAGACGAACATTTTCTCTTTGGAAATCTTTTTCGTTTCAATTTCCTCTGTGCCTCTATTTGTGCAGTCTGCAACATAATGAGGCGTTCCAAAACCTCTCAACTGTTCCTGAGAGATAGGACCATGGGTTTAAAGGAGGAGTAGGGAAATTAACATGTCTGGACGGTCCTTAGGTCGGGCACTTGGTCCAGCCGTCTCTAGAGTGTCCCAGATCTGGTCTAGGGTAAGTAAATACAGGTGTAGTATACACTGTACTATATTAGGCTGTGTCATACTACCACTATACTCCCGTAAATATAGTGTCAGTGAAGGAAGGCGTGAGCGAGAACTGAGCTACACTAAGGCTCAGACACTAGGCTCACTTCTGCTCTAGTTGCTCTTTCTTCAACTTCAAATAGAGTCATACTTCCTAATCGTGACCCTAGGCTTTCTAAATCTGAAACATAATCAGACATCTCTGTATGAGCAGGAAACAATATATCTTTAATTAACACTCGACCGTTTCAGGCCCGGGGTAATTCCTGTTATACGTCACACCGAGATATTTGGCTACTTGCCAACACGTCTGAATTTTTAATGTACTAACTCAGACAAAGTCAGAGTATCAATTAACTGTTTCACTTCGGCATACATCACAAAATAATTGTACTACGAGAGAGTGGGTTAAAGGGAAACTATAATCTTGATAGGAATTTTAGTGTTAGTTGTCTTAGAGCTAGAGCTCATAAAAAAGTAATTCCATCTCCTTGGATCAAGAGACTCAGTCAGGTACATACAAACCACCCCGGTATATTGTACAAGACTAAACTCAAAGTCTTCAGATTAGGAAAGTACTCAAAGTGTTGACCATAGATTCACTAGTAGTCAAACTGGAAAAATTTCTCCAACACCTTGGATCAAGAGCCTCCCGGACAGGCCCCCATTTGTTACAAAAAACGCGATTCTAAAAGCTTAGAGATCTCCAGTGAATACCCAGAAAGGACTGCCCCCTTTTTAGCATCCACCTGTTACTGGGTTTTCGTAACAAGTAGTCCCTAAACCTTTTCCAATTATCCATTAAAATTCAGTATGGGTTCAATAGTGCTTTAGGATTACAACTGGTAGGCTACTAACTAGAGAAATTAAAATTTTAAAAAATTTATTAAGTAGTAAGTTGTCCCAGAGGTATATTATCAAATTAAAAAATTTAAATTTCAGCAATCAAAATAAAATCAATCTCTCGAGTTCAATATTATTTGCTGAAAGCACATATCACATTTATAATTCTTAAGTACCGTCAGTACATTAACATTTAATAAGATATTAAAAAATATGTACAAGTAATGTGTATGCTGTAAGTGCTCTTAAGTAGTTAGCTATGTCTCAAGACTCGAAAAAGACTTAAACAGTGACTGACAAAGTCCTCAAAAATAAACTAACTTTTTTGACCGACTGGCAACCCCAACAGTCTGCTTGAACAACAAAGAATGCTAAGCCCAATAGCAATGCAATACAAGCGACTGCGACACAGAAACAGGGAAAAAGGAGATAATATAACGACACTAAGTAGGACCATCTGCGATCCTCCACAAAAGTTACAAACTCCCTTAATACTGAATCTAAGTTCAGCATAGGTAAAACTATGACTGTGACAATACACAGGAACCAGTACAAAATTAGGTCAGAAGTTATAGCTAAGGACCTGAGATGTTCAGAGTGTCAATGTGACGCACAACCTCAGTACAACGTCGAAAATCACAAAGTCTATACAATGTTCTGTAACAAGTTCTACAGAACAACAAGAATAATGAGACAGACAATGTGTCCAACCACCAAGCGAGTCTCCAGCAGACTGACAATTTCACGAGAGGTGAGGACACCCCCCCCTCGATCACGTGATAGCTACGTGGACAACTGCAGCTCAGAAGCCGGCAGTATAACGAGCGACAAGCGATAATTACAGTAGTTTGACAATCAAGACTAACTGAGCACATTTTATATACATCCTAACAACATAAGCTAAATAACAATATAAGTCAAATAATAATATAAAGTCATACATTTACGATTTAGCTATTATCGCAAATATAAGCAATATAAAATTAAATGAAAAGGTAATATACATTACATATATACATAATAATCATTGTAACCCATTCAGGGGTTGCAACACTCCGTATAATCTTCCTGGGCTGCTAGTGTGCCTCTCATATAATCTTCCTGGCCTGCTAGTGTACCTCACATATAATCTTACTGGCCTGCTAGTGTACCTCACATATAATCTTCCTGTCCTGCTATGTAACTGACCCTATAATCTTCCTGGGCTGCAAAAGGGACCTCACATAAAAATCTTCCTGGTCTGCTATGTACCTCACATATAATCTTCCTGGTCTGCTAGTGTACCTCACATAAATTTTCTTCCTGGGCTGCTAGTGTACCTCACATAATAATCTTCCTGGGCTGCTAGTGTACCTAACAAATAATCTTCCTGGTCTGCTAGTGTACCTCACATATAATCTTCCTGGTCTGCTAGTGTACCTCACATATAATCTTCCTGGTCTGCTAGTGTACCTCACATATAATCTTCCTGGTCTGCTAGTGTACCTCACATAAAAATCTTCCTGGTCTGCTAGTGTACCTCACATATAATCTTCCTAGTCTGCTAGTGTACCTTACATATAATCTTCCTTTTCTGCTAGTGTACCTCACATATAATCTTCCTGGTCTGCTAGTGTACCTCACATATAATCTTCCTTGTCTGTTTAGTGTACCTCACAATAATTTTCCCCTGGCCTGCTAGTGTACCTCACATATAATCTTCCTGTCCTGCTAGTGTACCTCACATATAATCTTCTTGGCCTGCTAGTGTAACTGACATATAATCTTCCTGGCCTGCTAGTGTACCTCACATAAAATCTTCCGGGCCCTGCTAGTGTAACCTCACATATAATCTTCCTGTCCTGCTAGTGTACCTGACATATAATCTTCTTGGCCTGGTAGTGTAACTGACATATAATCTTCCTGGCCTGCTAGTGTACCTCACATAATCTTCCTGGCCTGCTAGTGTACCTCACATATAATCTTCCTGTCCTGCTAGTGTACCTGACATATAATCTTCCTGGCCTGCTAGTGTAACTGACATATAATCTTCCTGGTCTGCTAGTGTACCTCGCATATAATCTTCCTGGTCTGCTAGTGTACCTCACATATAATCTTCCTGGTTTGCTAGTGTACCTCACATATAATCTTCCTGGTTTGCTAGTGTACCTCACATATAATCTAGTGATACCAGTGAATAGGAGAATACAGTGTTGTAGTAGCAAATAACCAATAATATAATGATACTTAGTAGAGTGGAGTGACTTTCATTAGTTTTTTCTTCATTCTTGAAATACCAGATGTATACAGTGAAATTAATATAACCTGTAGTTACCAGTGGTCGCAACATTCACAATGAAAAGCAATTATTACTCCAGAAAATCGTCTTTCCTCCAATAATTTCACCAATCAACTGTGGTGATAATATTACAAAAAAAAGCGATTTTTAAAGATGGTAAGTTTTACTTATTTTGTAATAAAGAGTTCGGGATACATAAATACACACATTAAAATCCATTAATCTTTAATATTATATAAAAAACAATCTTTGGTCTTGGAGGTATTTAAAATATATGTACATGTTTCAATAATAAATTATTAGCATCTTAAAATAATAATATACATATCTTTGCTAAAATAATAAATTAAGTAACATTTAAAATAATAAATTACAATTAACTGAGTTTCTCACGACACTTATCAGAGTTGTGTCGCTCTTTCTCCACCGTGTCACTTGACACCCTTTTCTCCGTGTAATACACACTTTCGCAACCGTGTCACACTTGACACCCTTGTCTCTTTTGCGTCACACTACCCGCATAGCGCTTTGTCGAGGCCAGTCACATGACACTATTTTAATGTACACTACAACCAGGCCATCTTCAGTGTCACACGACACCCTTTTATTCTCAGTGTTCCACAAAGGTCCTGTAGCATATCTCATGTTTCCACTCCATCATACTTCGCTAAGTGTCCCCACTACGGGCCTAGCACAGTTCAGTGTAACACTACAAACCTTTTCTTCATGTAATGTCCCACTTAAACAGCATCCGATGACTCCGGCCCACATTGACAAGCGTAGGCGGCGAGTCCGCAGACACACCGCAGTCCTGTAAATACTCTCCGAAACCGGTTGACACACCGCAAGGTGGTCCGGTGTAGCGCACACTAAGTCGCAAGCTCACTGAATGCGGCCGTCAGATAACTGAGGCCAACCCGACTCAGTGAGCTGCGTGAGCGCTTCAAAATCAGCAGAAGCCAGTAAATACTCTACTGCCAGTAGATGTGTACCATTAGGTGTTCAGGTACCTACTGCTTCTAAACCATAGATTTCGTACCGTGAGGTGTTCAGGTACTTAATGCTTACAAGCGTACCGTGAGGTGTTCAGGACTTAATGCTTACAAGCGTACCGTGAGGGTTTTTCAGGTACTTAATGCTTACAAGCGTACCGTGAGGTTGTTCAGGTACTTAATGCTTACAAGCGTACCGGAGTGTTCAGGTACTTAATGCTTACAAGCGTACCGTGAGGTGTTTAGGTACTTAATTGCTTACAAGCGTACCGTGAGGTGTTCAGGTACTTAATGCTTACAAGCGTACCGTGAGGTGTTCAGGGACTTAATGCTTACAAGCGACCGTGAGGTTTTTCAGGTACTTAATGCTTACAAGCGTACCGTGAGGTGTTCAGGTACTTAATGCTTACAAGCGTAAACCCTGAGGTTTCAGGTACTTAATGCTTACAAACGTACCGTGAGGTGTTCAGGTACTTAATGCTCTAAGGCCGGCTCAGCAGTCCGCACATTGGGTTTGATGACGTACCCAGTGGTACTGCCGGCCAGCAGGTTAACTATTTAACCGCTAGTTTGGCAGGGGGCCGTAACAGATAATATAGCATTTGTTGTGGTGGAGACAGAAAAAAAACTAAAAAGCTAGATACAGTGATGGATAAACCTTCATACTGTAAACAAGGGTTTAGTCCTCGAACGTCGTCATTGTAGGAGCTGCCAGCAATCACCGGTTCTTCAAGATGCAAGTTATACTTTTTTATCAATCTAATCACATATTACTCGGTTAAATAATTTCCAGTAGATCCTTCATTTGTTAGCCCAAATCACCAACTAGTATGATTTAAATATGTGATCCATTGATCAGATCCGACTGGTTCGAACCCTTGGCTGATCCGAACCCTTGACCGGTTTCAAACGGATTCGTTGGATAATAAAGCAGACTGTAAACGGACGTGGTTTTAGGGGGGAAAGTACTTACTCAGCGCGAACGAAAAATTTTGTCGAAAAAATTCACAAACTGAGTTAATCTTATAGAAAAATAGCTTAACTCTCTGGCAACACAATGGTACCAGAATCATTGTTCTATGACATTCCTACAAGGAATTATGGTCGTTTAAATACACCTAGGGTTACGTCACCACCCGCGGCAGGTGTGCTCACCTGTCGTCAATTTTTTTTTTTTCTTTTTTTTTTGTTTTTTTTCGTGTATTTATTGTATTAATTCCTTTCTAAGATAATAATTGACGATTTGGTATCAAAATACATGGGCAGGATTAAAAAGTAGAGTTCCAACCAACCAGGAACCTCCCCCAAACCATTTTGCTGACGTCATGGAAAATTCCAGTCTCGGGGTGGCCGGGGAATATGGCTCAATATAACGCTATATAGCTTCTACGGCTTATTTATCTATCACAATTGATCTAATATGACAAATAAACAATAAAAATAACAAAGAAATATGGTAAATTTCTCCAGAATGAATAATAAGGCAATATTCCCAGAGCGCTCCATCGGGAAAAAAATAAATTCCCATTCTCAAGAGGGGCTCCATTTTCTTTCTTTCACCTCCAGGGGTCCTTTTTATTAAAGAAAACGAACATGGATAACTATGATAAACACTTGTAATGCAATTTTGAACTGAGAAAAATTTATTTTCTCGAAAAAAAAAAAAAATGGGTGGTCCGGCGTTTCGTGGAAATAACTCGAAAGAAGTTATTCACATATATGAGCAAGTAAATTCGTTAAATAATAGCGGAATGTAATGAAATTCACAGAGAACATAAAGGAAAGATTGTTTTACAAGCTAACGGTTTGTTTTTTGAGATATCATAATTTGGTTTTTGTTTTATGTGAGGGCAAAAGTCAAATATTTGGCTGAAGTCAAACCAATACAAAAATTTTTTTTTTTTTTAAAGAATGAAGAAAGGGTAAATTACTGAACGTCTAACCGTTAGAATACAGTTTAAAAATTGTTTTATGCGTAGATAATGCCAAAACAGCTTCTCCAAGTCCCATGTCCAAGTTACTGTTCAATATGTATGATTATTAGTAAATATTTTTTTTCTCAGTTGTTTTTTGAGCTATCTTATTGAAACTTGGTCACATTACTATTGAAAGGTGCTTCTTTACGTACAAAAAAAAATGAAAGAAATCGAACGAAAAATAAAAAAGTTCATGTGTGAACATAAGGTTCCACCTTTAGGCGCCCTTATCAAACACAAACAATAAATATAAAACAGGAACGTACACCGGTAAGCTGTCCTAATATACAAGTAAAGTTAGAAATAGAAATACAAATAGCCAGATCTTCACTTATAGAAGGTTATAGAATATTCAAGGGGTTACTAGTAGAATTACAGTAAATCAACCATTCAAATCAAATTATGAAGCTCTGTGAGTCTGCATGGATTACTTTCCTTTTTGTGAAAATTGGTGTCACGCCCCTTGTGCAGATATCCAAGAACTATCTACAAGCAGTATTAAATCAGGGAAGTGTTTTTGGGTATGCCCAAATGAGATCAATCTGTGGACTAAAATCACATTGGTATTAAAAGAGGATAACATCGAAGCAGCCTTCATAGAAAACCTGGAAGCATTCTATAACAGATGGGAAAATAAAAAGTCTGGGCTGGATGGTATCGCCCTTGGTGCTGGCCATGTAGTCAGAAACTGTAAGGCTGGAGGTGCTGCCCCGGTAGTCAGTGAATATGGGACTGGAAGTGCTGTCCTGGTAGACAGTAATGGTGAGGCTGGAGGTGCTGCCCTGGGAGACAGTAATGGTGAAGCTGGAGGTGCTGTCTAGGTAGACAGTAAATGTATTCGTGAGGGAATGCATATAAATGACCTCGAGGGAGACAGGAGCTGTAGTGGGGAAACAAGTGTAGTCAATGACAAGATAAAACCAATATTACAAACTAGTAATACCACAGGAGATAGCAAACAAGGGGACTCCACTAGCAATAGTGAGGACAAATTACGAGAAACAACTGGTAGAGCTCCATTGTTATACTATGAAGATAGGAAATGAGACAGGTAAACATGCACCAACAGGAATACAGTCACAGAAAACCCAAGCAAACGGTAACCAAGCCTGTGCACATTTCTATGCACTTTTGGGATCTGCAGGCATGGGAAATCTGGAAAAAACAGATGGGGGGCGTGCAACTTTTACCACCCTGCAGCCACAAAAAGGTGAGTACAAATATGTGACACACACACACACACACACCCCAAAAACAACACCCCACACACACACCACCCCACACACAACACACACACACACACACACACACAAAACACACACCCCACACACACAACACACACACACACACACACACACAGTGTTGTGTGTAGGACAGTGAGCGCGCTAGTCACGCCGTCGGTGCTCCGGGATTTAAGTGTTTTTGAGGGCTACTAAGTGTTTTTGCAAGGGTTGCTAAGTGTGTCAGGGTAGTCAACAATCCTAGAAGTGTTTTTTTTTTAATTGCCTGAGCCACACAAGGTGGGGGGGAGCCACAATTTTTGAAAGTGATCTGGAAAATAAAAGCGTTGTGGCGCAGGGTAGTGTGAAGGCGGCGTTGCCAAGTGTCACCCAAGAAAGGTAATAAAGTGAAACAATCGTGTGACCAGTGAAAGAAATACAGTGAAAGGGTACATTATTAACGAGAAGAAATTTAGGTGGATCTACGCCAGGGCGTACATCGAGCTGGATCTACGCCAGGGCGTCCAGACCTGGACAATCACACTGCAACAGCTGCACTACAATA
>NW_026466133.1:0-13655 GCF_026875155.1 Cherax quadricarinatus
GATTACTGTGTTTAATTTAATTAATTTAATTGATAATATACCTCTAGAAAATTAATGTTTAAATAAATTTTAAATTTTAATTTTCCTATTTAGTGCCCCCAGTTGTAACCCTAAACACTATGAATAATTTTAAAATTTTAATGGAAAATTTGGGACAAGGAAAATGATATTGTTACAAAAACCCAGTAAAAGGCTGGATGCTAAAAAGGCAGTCCTTTCAGTATTCACTGGAGACTCTAAGTTTTTAGAATCGCGTTTTTTGTAACAGAGATGGGTAGCTGCATGATGAAAACCGGCTGGATCTGGGCGCCAGGGAGGGGGTGGATGGCCCCAGCAACGGGAAAGGTCACAACTCTTCTCACGAGCAGCTGTACGGGCGCAGCTTCCGCCCAGCAGCACAAAACAAACGAACCCAGAGTAGCCCTGAAGAGTGGGGGATCTTGTGACATGGTTGTTATTCCCGTCTCCTTGGGGGGGTACCTTGCTGCCTGGCAAAATCGTGGCCATTTGCAGGCGTTTATGTATCTTACTTCTCTTTCACCCATGGAAGGAACCCGGGCCTCAGATTGAGACATACTGTGTTGGCCAGAGGGGGGGCCACCAAGCAATTTTTTTTATCCCCTGGTTTTGTACGACCCCCCCCCTTTTCCTGCTCTGGGGGAAGAGATGAGCTAAACCCGGTGCACCGTAGCAATGAGCGAGCGTATAGTTTTGTTTTAGTACAAGCGAATCATTTTTTGCTTCCCCCTGCACGGTGCCTCGTCATGGCTTCAGGGGTTTGAGTCTGAGTAGAGCAGTGATGACTACTGGGGCTTTTTCTGAAAGGTCCTTTTTTCAATGTAGATTCCTAAGTACAGGAGGAGGCCCATCAATTTTATATCCTAAATTGTAATCTATTCATAGGATCTGGTCCCTTAAACATCATTGCAAGAGATTTCTGGGCCGGATTTGAGGCTATTTCCCTTGCAGACTGCTTTAATTTGGGTCCAAACTCTCTGACCCTGTCGTTTAAATTCCCTTTTCCCTTTCACTACAAGTGCAAATCTTCAGCAAGGGGGAGCTGTGTCCCCCTTTGAAAGGGAAGGCCAAATTCTGTAGGATGTTAAACAGGGTGGGGACTGAGCAACCTCCTTGGGCTCCCGTTTTCCAGGGTTTTAAAGGAAGAGTAGTGCCCCCTAAAGCTGACACGGGCCCGCCTCCCCCTAAGGGGGACTCTATCCGGCCAGGGGGCCTTTGTTTCCCCTTCCAGCTGTATTGCCAAATTGCGTGGGGCGGGCTAGCTAAATGCCTTCTAAAGGGTAGGGTAAACGACGATACTAGGTTTTTTGTTGCTATCAAAATCGGGCTTAAGAGTGGTTTCCTCTGCTTTTCCCCACTCCTTTTGGGTGAAGCCAAATATGTGATGAAAAGAGGGTCAAGTTTCCTAGGGGCTTTTTTAAACCCCATGTTGGCATCTTGGCAAAGCAGGGTCAGCGATAAGGGTCTCATCGCCGGGTCCTTGGGCTTGGAAAATTGGTACGTTTGTAGCTTCTTCCAAGCTGCTGGGGTTTTCCCGGGCCCCTCCCGACTTGTTAATGACGTCTAGTATGGCCCCCCACCCCATCCCACCCCGAGACATGGAGTACTCACCCCATCGTGCCCCGGGGCAGTGTCCCGTGTTTTTAAATGGCACGTCGGAGTTCCAAGTCCGTGAGGCACATCGTCACATTTTCCCGACTCACACGCAGCTTTATCGTTAGCGGGCGCTGTGCAGAAGATCCTCGTATATTCCGGATGTCCTTGGGGGGTGATGGAGGCTCCCCGGAAGTGAAAAGCTCCATAGTTTCTCGTTTCCGGGGATGGGTTGGGGTGTGCGGGTTTGGCCTTGGTTTGCTCTTCCCCATTTGCTATGTTGAGTTTGCCCCATATTTCAGAAAAGGTGGTGTGACCCCGAATGTTTAGCACCCATCCAGCCATTTCTCAGTTTTTATCTGAGAGAGTTTTTGGGGCATGCTGCCAAGGCTCTCAAGTATTCTGTTCTTGCCTAGGGTTAGCCTGTTTGCTTCCCAAAAAAGTTTTATGCGGTGGTTCTGCTCCCACCTCGTCGTTTTAAAACCACCCTTATAAACAACAAAAGGGGCCCCAAGACTGATCCCCTTTGGGAAAGCCACTTGTTACAGATTTCCCCCTCGGATTTACCCCATTTATGGGCCTCTTGCTTCCCGTCAGTGACCATGACTCGATACGAGAGCACTTTTCCCCAATACCATGAGCCCACCTTTAAAAGTCTATGGTGCGGAAACCACCGCCCCTTTCAAATTTTAATAAAAAACAAACTTTTTTGGGTCAAAAGCCTCAAAAGCTTTACTGAAGAAAATAAAAAATTGTTGACAAAAACGGCCTCTTGTGAACCATGCGAATCATTAATCAAGCTTGCTTATCGAGGTGGGTTTTTATTATTTACTATAAATTTACTCAGTATTTGCCTACAAAAGAGGAGGCTTATTGGGCGGTAATTTGGGTAACGACTTGTCCCCCGTTTTAAAAATAGGGTTCCCTTAGCCATCTTCCACTATCAGACATTCACCTGTTTGAAAAGAAAAAAATTTAAAAAAATTGTTAATGGTTTACAAGTTCCATTTGCGTTCCTTAAAAACCCTGAAAAAACCCCATCAGGACCCCGGGGCTTTTTTTGCTTCAGTCTGTCTTCGCTTCACAACCTCTCACTAGTGAGTGTGTTACATTTTTTATCTTTTTCTAGCCCCCTTAAAAATTTAAATTTCGGAATATTGTTAGTGTTTCCCCGTGTAAAAAAATGCGAGAAAAAAATTATTTAAATCAAACACATTTTATTCTCTTTGTCATAAGGTGCCCCTAGTTTTTTTAAGGGGGCCTTCTTATCTTAACTTTTGTTTTTTAGACCCGGAAAAAAACTTTTTGGGTTGTTTTAGAATCCTAGCAACTTTAATTTCATAGTCCCCTTTTTCTTTTCTTTTCCCCTTTTTAAAGTCCCCCTTTAAAGTCAATATACTGATTCATAAAAGACCCTCACCTCTTTTGATACGCCATAAATCCTTCTTATGCCCCAGTGTATTTGAGCCTATTTTTCATCCATTTCGGGTCATTTTTATTTGTCAATTTCTTTATATGGGAAAAAACGCTCTTTGAGCACATGTTAGTGTTCGAAAACTGTCATATTGATAGCTCCTTTTGTTCCCCGTAACAGATATAAGTGTTCTTAAGCCCTCGTAATCTGTAAACGAAAATTGGGAGTTACTGAGTTTCGCTATACGTTTCCCTTAATGCAAAAATAAATGTTTAAATTTGTGGGGTCGTACAAAAGTTCTCGAAATTTCAAATTTATGAACAAGGGGATTCATTTTTTGCCAAAAAAGTCAAACAGGTATTTTCCCCCTTTTAGGTTCTGTCCAACTGCTTCAAAAAAAAAATCCCGAAATTTTAAGAAGTCGATAATTCTAAATTCCCCCTCAAGAAATTCCAAAAAACATGACTAAAGTTAAAGTCTCCTAGAATTACTACATTATCGTGCCTTGGGCCTTAACAATTTCCTCCCATAGTAGTTTCCCCTGGTCCCTATCTAAGTTTGGGGGACGGTTATATCACTCCTAAAATCATTTTTTCATGCCCCTTTCTGAAAATTCTATCCAAACAGACTCTGTATGTTTTAAACTTCAGACTTAATACCCGTTTTTATGAAACAGTTCAAGCGATCTCGGACATACAATGCCCCCCACCCCCCCCCTCCCAATACTTCTATATTCTTGGAACTATTTAAAACCCTGAAATTGACATTCCGCAGGGATGTCCCGACTTTTTGAATTAAACCACGTCTCAGTTAAGGCAAATACATCAATGTTACCTACACTAGCAACCCAATCTCAACTCGTCCATCTTATTTCCCAGCACTACGGCAATTAGCATAATAAACATTGAAAGACTCTCCTTTCTCTTTACCCTTCCTGCTCATTTCTATTTTTCACTAAACCTATTACTGTCCTTATCACCCAAGGTCCCTGGCTTTTCAATATCTACCTCGTTCTTATTATTACTAGTTCCCCTAGAACTCGTAATATTACTACAAATGGGACTTCACTGTTTTCCTGCCAAAACCCATACCACTAACTATTCCTAGTTTAAAGTCCTAACTGCTCCCTCCACTGCAGTTGCCAGTGCTCCCACCCCACACCTAGATAAGTGAACCCCATCCCTAGCATACATGTCATTTCTGCCATAGAAGAGTTGTCTTGACCCGAAGGTAACGTCGAGGCAGCCACCCAACAGGTGTGTGGGGTCTCCATTGTTAAGCAACTTTACCTCTGGAATATCGTGTAGGAGCATTGCTATATGTCTGCCAGCAGCATTGGTTGCTGAGTGAGAGTGCAGAATAGGGTGATGTGCGTTGAAATCTCCACCCACAATAAGACACTCAGTGCGTGCTAGTGCGAGGAGCTCTGCAATGTCGAGGGTGTGTCTTGGGTTCTTGTAGATGTTATAGATGGTAATGGGCGCCCCAGGTATGTGCACAAGGATGGCCTGTACCTCGACCTCCTCCCCACAGTCCACAGGGTTTGGGTATAACCTCGTGAGGTATTGTATTGGATACAAATTTCAGCTGTGCCTCTGCAGTGAATGCCCGGGTCCATGTGCCGAAAATTCCCAGCAAAACCGGAAGTCTTGGGCACATAAATCGGGACAGTCAGAGTTTCTTGTAGCAAAAACGATGTCAACCCGATCCCCAATTTACGCCCCCAGAAAGAGGTGCGTTTCCCCCTCAGGCCCTGAAGTTCCTTTGTAGGCCTTTGAGGGTGTGATTTGGTCCGGGTTATTCCATCGCTGTTTTTTCCCTGAGCTGGGACTGAGTCCTGCCCGCTTGAAACCTGAAAATTCATGGCATCCCCCCCCTTCGGTCAAAAAGCACACTCTCAGGGAGTACTGACCTTCCCCCCCCGGAATGCGCTTTTTGTTCCGTGGGTTGATTGTGTTGCAAATTAGACCCGTGAACACCTTGATAGTCACGAGATCCCCCCGGGTGGGGGCCCCGCTTTGGGGGGGTTCAACAGGGGGAATTATCGGGGCTCGTGGTCGTAGGGACTGTGGGGGGTTGGTTTCTTTATTGTATCCCCCGTGTCTGTTGTTGTTATACAGGTTGAGTAGGGGGGATTGGGGTGGGGTGCCATTGAGTCTGCAAAAGCGCCTGTCCCGGGGTAAGGAGTGCTGCGTTGTCGGGCTATGGCCGGGGGGGCTCGTTTAGTGCAGCCTGCTGATGCATTGACCCTTGCCCCCCGTTGACGCCCCCGTTCTCTTGTTCTTTTCTTCTTTTGAGGTAGGGTGCAGGGGGTTTTTTGCCCTTTTGACGCCTGGTTGAGGCTTCTGGGGTTTGGAATTCCGGGGATTTACTTGGTTTAGCTGCTGAGTCGCGGTATGGCGGGTTCTCTGCACCATCGTTTTTATATCCCTCGTACCGTTGCCGAGTTTTTGGGGTCTTCCCAATTCTTTAATTCTGGCGGCCTCTCGGGGCCATCGAGTTCCAGGCTGGTGTTTCTGCCTGCTTCGGGCTTGTGGGTGGGGTGGGATGTTTTTTCAGCTTGGTGATGCATTTTCCCCGGTAGGGTGGTGCTGGCTGCAGACCCGCAGAATTACTCGTTTGGACGAGTGCCCCAGGGGGTCCTAACGCTGACCTTGAACAGCGAACTGGGTTTTGCTGTGAAGGTCCTGACATCGTACCTGCCCCAAAAACCAGTTCCGTGGGTGGCATGGCCCCATCTGAATGAGAAACGTCGGGTTGGTGATTGCCCGCCATCTTTGCCCCGGGGACGTTGAGGACACCACCTGGGGTGAGGCTTTTTGCCCCCATGGGTATCATCAGCGGGGTTCGCATCACTACACCCTTGGGATTTCTGCCGGAGTCCAGTTCCTCCAGGGGGAATGAGCGTCTGTCTCCTGACTCCTTCAAGGTGGTAAATTTGCTTGTTGAGAGGAGTCTTATTTGGTTTCCCTCAAGTTTAACCATATCTTGAACTTCAGGTTGTGTCGTTTTTCCAGGGATGAAAAAACCCCCCTAGTGGGTTCTTGGGCCCCATAAAACTTACCATGAATTTGCCCGGTCGGTTTTTAGCTGGTTTGCCTGCTCCCTTTGGGGGCGGTTTTCTTTTCTTCTTGTCACGTGTTCCATCCCTCTTGGTTTCGGGGGGTGGGTGTTTATTTCCGCACCTGTTTCTATTGTCGCTGGCCCATGGTTGGGACTGCCAGATCTGCTACAATGTGAGCAGGATCTTCTCTTCCTCTCGAAACTTCTTCGCAGAATTTCGCCCAATTTTTCCAAATCTGGCCCTCGTCGTTTTTCATGGAGCTCGTGGCCTCTTTTTTTCGGCAAAAGGGGCCATGTGCCTATCTTGTGAAAGGTAGTGATTCCGTGAATGAGGTGTGTAAATGGTTGTCGTAATCGAGTCTTCCTGAATGTGTAACGTGGATTTTTAAATGACAGGATGGAGCCTTATATAGCGCCAGGAGGGGGATTTGGTCACATAGAACGGAGTGTTGGGAGGTCAGGCCCCTCTCAAACCAGCCTTTCTCACTATTAGAGGTTGAGGGGGACCTGACCCCCCAACTCCCCGTTTACTAGTGACCTAGTCTCACCCCTGCGCTATATAAGGCTCCCCCTGTCATTAAACTCCCATTGTTTCGATAGGAACATGCTCTTCCCCAGCTGAGGGACGGGGACCACCTCAAAATTTTAAAGGGTGATGGACGATACATCGCTTCAAGTCTCTTCTGCTTCTAAAACTTTTCTGTACTCGATGAAACCCTACTGTGTGGCGAAGCGTTTCGAAATAAAGATCATAATGTTGCTATGTGTCTTACCTAACAAAAGGGATTAGGTTACCCCCTTTTGGGATGAAGCTTGTCCTTCTACACGGGTGATGTCTTGATGGTGGTGGTTGTGGAGGTAGATATTTGGGGATGATTAGGGAAAAAAAGATGTTGGAACATTTTTGGCAAGGGAATTTGGGTGGGGAGGACTTGATTCCTTTGGGCGTGTCTTCCCGGGTGTGTTGAAAAATGTTAATGCCGCCGTTGCTCTTGAAGTGACGGGTAGGGGGTTTTAAAAAATATTGTTAAATTATGTCCATTTTCCCCTCAAGGAACTCATTGTGCGATTTGAGTGCGCGGGGAAGAACCTGTAATTAAAAACCACGTTGAATAAAGGATCACATTAAACTGCATATTTTTTATGTTTCCATTGTGTCGGTATTTTTTTACCCTTTTTTTTTACCTGTAGCAATCAGCGAAGAGGGGAGGCCGGAGCTATGACTCGACCCCTGCAACCCCAAAAAGGGGAGTACCACGACACGCACCACACACACACACACCACCGTAGTGGTGTTTGTTGTTTGCGCGCGCGCATGTGCGGCGTGTCAACCAAATTTTAGGAAGGACTCCCGTTTGTCTCTGCAAATATTTGAAACATTTCTAAGCCGTTCATATTTTTTTTCACACGGGTTTGTCAAATTTCTTTATTTTTTAGAGAACAATTTCTGTGCGGAAAAACATTCTGTCTTTATTTAATGGTAGAATTACCACAAAACGTTAAAAGACACGGATGAAAAATTTAACCCCCCACCTCAGAGAGAACTGAACTCGTGGGGATTTAGTCGTTTTTTGCAATCGGTTATTACGATTTTTTGTAAGTCAGATGCAACAATGTGAAATTTTTTTTTATTGCAATTTTCGTGCCTGGAGAGCGAAATCCCCTTAGTTGCATCTGGTCATTTTTCTTAATTTCTGTTTCAGATGGAAAACAGCAAGCAAAGTTAACAAAGGAGACACATTGCCCCTGTAACAAAAGAAAAGTTTTTTTATATGTCCCTGATTTAAACAAATAATTTCATATATTCGCAAAGCACTAACGTCTGCCGAATAAGATTTATCTTATTTGTAAAAGGGGGAAAAAAAAAGTGGGACTCCAGTGGCTGATAAAATGCATGAGTAGGTGGGCGCGGCGTCCCCCGACGACCCCACAGCACCTAGTGATGCTGCCTCGCCAAAATAGGGTTTTAAAAAGTTAACCGCCGGCCGGCAGTACCCCTGGGTACGTCTCAAACCTTTTGGGGCTCTGAGCCCGGGCCCTTTGAGCATAAGTTCCTGGTGCCTCACGGTGCGCATTAAGCAGTAGGTACCCCGACCCTAAAGGGGACAGTTATGGGTTTTGTAACAGTATGTACCTGAGCGCCTCGGGTTTCCCCCCCCCAAACAGTAGGGACCTGAACCCTAAGGGGGAAAAGTCTACTGCTTTAGCAACATTTTTAAATACCCGAACTCCACAGGGTAACAACTACGCAGAGGGACCTGACCCCTAATCGTACCTATCTACTGGCGTTAGAAGAACCGTCACCCCAGTCACTGATCTGTTTTGGGCCTCAGTTACTTGACGGGCCCCCTTCAGTGGCTTGCAGCATGGTGTTTGGGTGGCGGTGTGGGCAACGGCTTTTGGGGGGATTTACTGGACTATGGGATGTTGTGGATCACCCCTACGTGATCAACTGTGGGCCGGAATCACAATGCTGTTTAGTGGGACATTACATGAAGAAAAGGTTGGAGTTTACACTGAATGGGCCCAAAACCCAGTGTGACACTTAGGGGGCGTATATGGGTTTGGGAAAACTGAGATATGCCAGGCCGTAGTGGAACACTGGATGAAAAGGGTGTCGTGGGGGCATGAGATGGCCCGGTTGTAGTGTACACGAATAGTGTTGTGACTGGCCTCGTGTCGTGGGGCAGTTGATTGTAATTTATTTTTATACAAAGTTATTTTATTTATTTTTTGCATAGATATATATATATAATTATATATATATATATATTATATTATATATATATATTTATATTTATGTGACACTAGTGTCAAAAGAGGTTTTTCCCCGTGTAGGGTCACAATAATTATTTTTTTTTAGTTAGAGCTAATTATAATTTATTATAGTAAAAATGTACATTCATATATCATAGTTCAAATACCTTAGACCAAAGATAGTTGATTTATTATATTAAAGGTAATTTGATTTTAAATGTGTGTTTTTTTGTATCCCCAACTCTTTATTACAAAAGGATAAATTTACCATTTCTTTTAAAAAATTACTTTTTTGTAATAATCATCAACCAAAAACCCCTATTTTTGCTATGAACAAAATGAAGTTCTTCCTACTAACGGCTTTTATATAGTTTTTTTAAAGGTAAAGAGCTTTTTTAATTGTCGCGCTCAGAGGACCCGGGCTGCTACCTTAATCACAACCTCATCAACCACACGCACTCTTCTGCGCGGCTTAATCAAATTGTGTTTTCCTTGCCAACAAACTAATGACAGGAATATTTTTCTTCCAAGGTGAAGAGTTTTTAATTGACTGTCTACAATGGACCAAGAGTGCTGCCTCTCTCATCAACCATACACACTCTTCGTGTGCAGCTGAAATAAAATGGAAGTTTCTTTAACATTAAACTGAAGATAGATTGCTCCGCTTCGTCAGATCAGGTCTGTCCAGTTGATTAGAAGAAGGACTCACCCCTCGGGTTACATTATTCTTTTAAATCAAATTATATCATAATTTGTATATAATTTTTATTCGATTATTATTATTAGTAGTAATAGTCACTAGTAGTAGTAAAAGACAGTACTTGTAAGTAAGTACTAGCACTATTAATAGTAGCACTAGCTGTAGTAGTATATTTTTATGTTTGCAAGAAGAGAAATTATAAATTTTGCTTCATATTATCAACATTTTTCCAATATACACTCGAGTGTTATACATATGAATATTATACACAAGTGAAGACCATTCACATGTTCACGCTTGTGCAACGTGCACAATGAACCACTTGTACACGTGGCCATAAATGGATCAAAATGAATAGCATTTCAATAACATTCTCATCCCCTCCTCAGAGTATTAGTAGCACAGATTCTTTGTTAAAACTGGTAAATATGAGGACGTTGTAACAATTAGCGTGGCGTCGATAAATATGGTTGGAAGAAAACATATGAAGTACGTTGGCCAAAGATTCAAAATTTCATTGGAGAGTCAGATTTAAGAACTAACCCCTATATTAGTTAGGTAGAGCAGATTCGAAGTATTCTATATAAAGATTAACGAAAATATGCGAGTAAATTACTAAAGACTCAATGATAAGCAAAAATTTGATTGTACTGTGCTCAGTGTGGATCCACCAGGGAGTTCCGGCCTAACTAATTTACTTTCTTCAGTAAAGAACTTGAAGCGTCTTTGAACACCGGTCTTTTTAGCAGGTAACTTCGACATCTGAAAACACTGAAATATTTTGCTCGCTTGGGAAAATACCTCGAACGAAGAAGGATACAAGTCTAAATCACTAATATATATATATTTATATATATATTATATATAATATATATATATAATATACTATATTATATATATATATATTATTATATTATATTGATATATATTATATATTATATATATATATATAATATATATATATATATTATATATTTTAATATATTTTAAATCTGTTGACGGGGATGGCAGGGGTAGGGGACGGCCTAGGAAAGGTTGGAGGGAGGGGGTAAAGGAGGTTTTGTATCTGTGCGAGGGGCGTGGACTTCCGTAAGCATTGCTGTGAGCTCGTTGTTTGATAGGAGGTGACTGGACATAAATGGTTTTTTAATACTTTGTCGTGCTGTTGGAGTGATGCGAAGTTACATTTTATGAACAAAGATTCAAGGAAACCGGCAGGCCCGGACTTGAGTCCTGGAGAGGGGATGTACAGTGTCTGCTCTCCGCACTCTGCAATCTGCACATCTGTATTTCAAGCATGCCTCTGGCAAGACAGTGACGAAGGTGAATGATGATGAATGTTTTTCTTTCTCGGGCCACCGTGCCTCTTCGTGGAATCAGCCGATGTGTCGTTAATTGAAATATACATATATATCGTGTGCAAATAGGTAAACTTGCGAATTTGTTAAATAGCTACGCTCTTCTTGGCCGATTTAGGCTCATTTAATTTTCGCAAAAATAATTTGACCTTAACGAAAAAAAATTTTTCATTGTGTTTATCAATATTTACTGATAAACTTACATATAATAGATTAACAGAGGAAAATGGGACGCGAGGGGGGAATCCTGATAAACAACTATCGCGTCACGCACCTTAACTGACTACGAGAAACAAGCACGGAGTTGGACTCATAATTTACCACCCAACATACGCAAACCTAACTATCAACTCTACCTAATTACCAGGAACCATAGACAAAGTGACAGCAACTTACAGAAGGGTTATTACAGGGCATTCTCACTGCAGCTTTATGTGAACTTCTTCTTAATCTTCCTAGACGATACATCACTGCCCTTAAGGACCTCGCTAACGACCCCAACATTATCGTCACCACCGCCGACAAAGGAGGTGGAGTCGTCTTACTCAACACCAGCGACAACAACACTAAAATGATGGACCTTTTGAGTGACCAGTCTACATACGAACCATCAGCACTCAACAGTGGGAGAACATTCACCAAAGATTTTCTATACAAAACCAGACAAATACTCATAAACGCACTAGAGAAGGGAAGAAACTTCTGTACCTGTTACCCAGCAACCCTAAACCAGCACACATGTATGGTTTACCCAAGACCCATAAACACAATATTCCTCTCAGACCAATCACGTCAGGTATGGCAGTGCTCCACACAAAACTAGCCGGAGTTCTTGCCAAACATCTTTCCTGCCTTCTCGGGGACCATCAGCCCCGCTCATCTTAACACTCAGGCGACCATCTCAACCGCATCCGAAACCTCTCCATCTGTAACAAGAAACTAAGCAGTTTGGACGTGACTTCCCTTTTCACAAAAGTACCTACCACTAAAGCCATCGAGGTTCTACGACGTAAAGTCAATCAGGACCTTAATCTTCCTCTACCTCCCGGAGATTTTGTTGACTTGATTGAACTCTGTGTTAATTTCAACTGTTTTTCTTTCAATAACATGCTCTACAAACAGACCTACGGCATGGGAATGGGGTCCCCCATCAGTGCCGTCCTAGCCAACTTATACATGGAACACCTAGAGTCCGAACACTTCGCCAACATCATCCCTTCATGCGTCACTTGGTTACGTTACGTGGACGACGTCCTCGTAATAACTCCCAAACGTTTTGATGTACGGAATCTTCAGGCAAGGCTCAACGCAGTTGAACCGGTGATCCAGTTTACACTAGAAGAAGAGTCCAATGACAAGCTACCTTTCCTAGACGTCCTCATTCACAAAGTAAATAATCTAAGATTTCAAGTTTACCGGAAACCTACAAATAAAAATGATCTCACACACTTCTATTCCAGTCAAGATACCAAGACCAAAAGAGGCATCATCATCGGGTTTTTCCTAAGAGCATACCGAATTTGTAGTCCTGAGTTTCTTGACGAGAAATGTACATACATTCACCAAACATTCACTGAGTTACATTTTCCTTCCTTTGTCATCAAAGACTGCAAGAAAAAGAGCTCTTCAGATCATTAATTCTCACGCACCAACATCACTCCCAACAAAGTTATAATTCTTCCCAACAGCCAGGTTGCACTGAACATTTCTAAAGTACTTTCACAAGCTAACACCAGAGTCGCCATCGCTTCCAGCACTTCAATAAAGGATCTGACCAGGACAAAATCAAAGCACCACGAACCAGTCAATGCAGGAGTTTACACTATACCCTGTGGAGGCTGCGACAAGATTTATGTAGGTGAAACAGCAAGAAACCTCGACACCCGCCTCAATGAACACATTTACGCATGTAAGAACGATAACTTGAACAACGCCTGTGTACAACACCGAAATTCCACCAATCATCTCATGAAATTCAGGGACGCCCAATTAGTGATCAAAGAAACTAATTTCCGCAGACGCAAGTGCCTCGAATCAGCACTAATCGCTGTTTCTAATACAATTAAACAAAACAAAGGCAGCTTCACCATCTCTGAAGTCTTAGCAAGAATCCTCCTGAAAACAGTAAACCCTGCCATCACATAGTCTCTCCTGTTAATACAACACAAAGCACATTACAGAGAATGAACACTGAAACAGGCCTTCTCTATCCAGTCTATATTTGTCTAACTTATTTTCATGTTACCCAAGTAATAGCTTTGATATCCTTTTACTCATGTACCATATTGTATTACTACTACTACTACCACTAGTATTGCACCTCACTCTGAGTCTATATATACCCTCTGTGTCCATGTATTGTTTGTAACGGCTTGACAAAGCTCCTGGAGAGCGAAACGTTGCCACAATAAAATGTCACATTAGTTGCACTTGTGTCCTTTTACTTTACATAAAATATATTTAGTTGGATTAGGCTAAATTAAATTGCGCTTGTTATAATAAGGTTAGGTATGTTTTCTAAGGTTCTTTTGGTACAAAATCATTAATTACATAAACTTTAAATGTATAAGAGAAAATTTTAGAAAGGACTTAATTTTAAACGAGTTCTTGCTAATTGACCAGTTTTACTTATTCGGTACGACATATATATACTTTTACATTTGTAAGTTATTTGGGATATTCATATGTACACATAATATCTTACCATGCTCAGCTATTTCCGACCCCTTGTCTAACGCGAAAACAAAGTCGT
>NW_026466134.1:0-13098 GCF_026875155.1 Cherax quadricarinatus
GTTTTGTTGCTATGAAGGGTTCTGCATGACATTGTAATGTTGTTCTGCAGGGTTCTGCATGACATTGTAATGTTGTTATTCAGGATTTTGCATGACATTGTAATGTTTTTATGCAGGGGTCTGCATGACATTGTAATGTTGTTGTGCAGGGTTCTTCCTGACATTGTAATGTTGTTGCGCAGGGTTCTGCATGACATTGTAATGTTCTTATGCATGGTTCTGCATGACATTGTAATGTTCTTATGCAGGGTTCTGCATGACATTGTGATGTTGTTATGCAGGGTTTTGCATGACATTGTAATGCATATACAGTAGAGCAGGGTGTCATAATAGTATGAATGTTATAATTGTAAAGCATAATTTTATAATTCATAATGTGCTTGTGAGGGTACTGTAAAGTAGGGTAAACAATAATTATAAAGAAATTTTGCTAGGGAATTATTTCCCAACTGTGTTTGGGTACGCAAGGTAAGCTTGGCTGGGGGCAGTCATTGGGAGTCAGCATGGTGTGGAGGCTGGCGTCGGAGATGCTGTGTTTAAGCTAAGTTTGTAGTTGTGTACTCCTTTTGTTTAGCTAACTCAAGCCATAGGCTCTTCTAAGGCTTACCTGTGTGTTTGCCTAGGCGCTGACATGATATACTGTGTAATGATATACTGAGTAATGATATACGGGGTAATGATGTACTGGTTAATGACCTTCACTAATGACATACTGGGTAATGATATACTGAGTAATGATATACGGTGTAATTATATACTGGGTAATGATATACTGGGTAATGATATACTGGGTAATGATATACTGGGTAATGATATACTGGGTAATGATATACTGGGTAATGATATACTGGGTAATGATATACGGGGTAATGATATACGGGGTAATGATATACTGCATAATTATATACTGTATAATTATATATGGGGTAATGATATGTGTTGCAATGGTATAATGGGTAATTATATGCTGAGTAATGATATAAGTGGTAATGATATACTGGGTAATGATATACTGGGTAATGATATACTGGGTAATGATATACTGGATAATGACATACTGGTTAATGACATACTGAGTAAGTTTATTCATGTATACACAAATACAGTTACATAGAATTATCATACATTGCAGCATATGTGTAGAGAACCTGGGATAACCCAAAAAAGTCAGAGTGACTTATTTCCATTGGAGCCATTTTACCTTATTATTATAATATAAAGGTTATAATATTTTCTTAATATTCTATAATGAAGATAACATCTTATTATCATACTAAAAAGACTGTCTACTACACGAGGGTCATTAAGACTTTCTACAATACGAGGGTCATTACTAGGAATAAGGTAAAATTTACGTGTATGTTAGCTAAAAATTAGAAAATCATACCCCTCCCTTTCTGTAGCTACATTCATCAGACACCTTTTGGCAGTCTTCTTGAACTGGTTCATGCTATGACTGGCTTTGACATGTGTGGGCAGTTTGTTCCATTTCTTTATTGCTGTACAATAAAAGGTGTTTGAAGCCTGGCCACTGACTGTGGGTACTACAAAGTTGTGCTCTCTCCCCCTAGTACTGTGATTGCTTTGGTTCCCAACCTTGACAAAACTGACAGCAAGATATTCTGGACACTGTGAGCAATTTTATAAACATGATTTATCTTCAGTTGTTTTACTCTGTCTTCAACATTCAGCATATCCAACTGCTGCAATTCATTCTGGCCTACATGCTCTCTTGGTCCCAGCCCCAGGATGAATCTTACGATTTTGTTCTGGGTGATTTGCAGTCTACCTTTCAGCTTTTTTTTTTTTGTCAAGGCAGAGTACCATGAAGAACAAGCGTAATCCATAAGGGCTAGACGTAGGGTCCTGCGAGCCTCAGTAGGTAAACACTGTGCTTGTCTATACAAGAACTTCAGTCTGGCATTCTCTTTCTTTACTACACTGTTCCCTATCAATTCTCCTGACATGCTTGGGTCAAAGGGGATTCCCAGACATTTTACTCATGAAACCAAAGTGATGGGCTCCCCATTACACTGGGCACTAAAATTATTTACCATTTTCTGTTTATGTTTCGTGCCAATGAGAATGGCTTCAGTTTTCCCGAGGTGTAATGATAGTTTGTCTACTAACCATTTGCTGCAGTTCCAGTGTTAAAACATTAGCTATATCTTGTGGGTTTTTACCTGACACTAGCAGAGCACTGTCATCTGCATACAGAAGGAGCTAGCACTTGACACAGGTAGGCATGTCATTGACATAACATAAGAATAATAAGGGACCCAGAATACTACCTTGGGGAACTCCACATGCTATCGGCGGGGGTTCTGATTCCGTTTTGTTGATTTTGACAATTTGTCTCCTGTTGCTAAGGTAGGACTTAAACCAGTCTACAGAACCTATACCGATAGTTTACCTGGAGAGAGTTCCGGGGGCCAACGCCCCCGCGAAACGGTCTGCGACCAGGCCTCCTGGTGGATCAGAGCCTGATCAACCAGGCTGTTACTGCTGGCTGCACGCAAACCAACGTACAAGCCACAGCCAGGCTGGTCAGGTACCGACTTTAGGTGCTTGTCCAGTGCCATCTTGAAAACTGCCAGGGGTCTATTGGTAATCCCCCTTATGTATGCTGGGAGGCAGTTGAACAGTCTCGGGCTCCTGACACTTATTGTACGGTCTCTTAACGTGCTAGTGACACCCCTGCTTTTCATTGGGGGGATGTTGCATAGTCTGCCAAGTCTTTTGCTTTCGTTGTGAGTGATTTTTGTGTGCAAGTTCGGTACTAGTCCCTCTAGGATTTTCCAGGTGTATATAATCATGTATCTCTCCCGCCTGCATTCCAGGGAATACAGGCTCAGGAACTTCAAGCGCTAACAGTAATTGAGGTGTTTTATCTCCGTTATACGCTCCGTGAAGGTTCTCTGTATATTTTCTAGGTCAGCAATTTCACCTGCCTTGAAAGGTGCTGTTAGTGTGCAGCAATATTCCAGCCTAGATAGAACAAGTGACCTGAAGAGTGTCATCATGGGCTTGGCATCCCTAGTTTTGAAGGTTCTTATTATCCATCCTGTCATTTTTCTAGCAGCTGTGATTGATACAATGTTATGGTTCTTGAAGGTGAGATCCTCTGACATGATCACTCCCAGGTCTTTGACGTTGGTGTTTCGCTCTATTTTGTGGCCAGAATTTGTTTTGTACTCTGATGAAGATTTAATTTCCTCGTGTTTACCATATCTGAGTAATTGAAATTTCTCATCGTTGAACTTCATATTGTTTTCTGCAGCCCAATGAAAGATTTGGTTGATGTCCGCCTGAAGCCTTGCAGTGTCTGCAGTGGAAGACACTGTTATGCAGATTCGGGTGTCATATGCAAAGGAAGACACGGTGCTGTGGCTGACATCCTTGTCTATGTCAGATATGAGGTTGACTGTATCGAAGGCCTTTTGCAGGTCTAAGGTTACCATATCTATGAGGTTGCCCTTTGACATTTCTGTTTTCAGGTAATCCATCAGATTAATTAGGGAGGTGTCGGTTGAGTAAGATCTTCTAAAGCCCGATTGATAGCTATGGAGAATGTTGTTGTCATTAAGGTACTTAACTACTTGAGAGTACACCGCCCTCTCTAGAATTTTGGATATTATACTGAGTATACTAACAGGCCTATAGTTGCTGACATCAGACCTACTATTTTTCTTGAAGATAGGAGTAACTCTGGCCTCCTTGAACCCATCCGGTACGGTATTAGTGATGATTGATAGATTTATTATGTGAGCAATAGGGATTGACAGTTCAGAAGCACCATCTTTTAGGAACTTAGACGGGATGTTATCCGGGCCAGTGCTCTTAGTTGGGTTTAACCTGCTTAGTTATTTTTTAATAAAGTCATGAGATACACTTACTAGTTGACAACTGTTTGGGGTTACCCCTTTATTGGTATAGTATGTTTGAAACTTATCAGAGTCTGTGTTAAAGGTATTTGATGCAGCTGGTAGTTTACTTACTAGTATTGATGCAACAGATGTGTAGAAGGAATTAAAGCAATTTGCCACCTTAGGGGTTTCGTGGCATACCTCAATATCGATAGTGAATACTATGTTAGACCTATCTACTGGCTTATGGCTATACCCCAACTGTTTTAGTTGTTGCCAGAGCTTTCTGGGGTTGTGCTTATACTCTTCAATTTTTGAGCAATAGTGCTTTGCCTTTGCTCCTTTTATAAGTCTCTGTACTCTGTTCTTCACACTTTGGAATTCATTTAGTGCTGCAGTATCTTGTCTGTTTGTTTTAAATCTTTTTAGCAGCTGGTCTCTGAATTTCATATTATCTAATATCTCAGTAGTCATCCAGGGTTCAGTTCTCCGTTTAATCCTAACCTCTTTAACTGGTGCAATGTTATCAAGAATAACAGTGAACATTGTTTTGAATTTTTCCCAGGCATCATTTATCACTGTCTAGTCACAATTGTGTAGCCTATTTACCAGTGTTTCTTTACTGTAATTTCTATTTGACCTCATTTTTATTGTCCTGTGTAGGCCTATCCTATCCCTAGTGATTTTCCTAGTGTAGTAATGATGAAATGATCACTAAGATCTGTGGTAATGACTCCTGACTGACTAATGTTCTCAGCGCGGTTACAAAGTATGTGGTCAATTAGGGTGGCTGAGAACTGTGTGATCCGGGTTGGTGTATTAATTAGTTGAGTGGAACTATTTAAAACCTAGAATTTGTTTATACCTTTTGCATTGCCGTTATTTTGCTGCTGAAAACAGATATTGAAGTCACCCAGTATTATTGTCTCGCAATAGTTTTCAAGTCCGGACAATACTGTGGAAAAGTTTTCTAAGAACTGGTCCTGGGTGGGAGGGCGGTAACTAGTTCCTACTAAGATGGGTTTGGTCTTAGGAAGCAGCGCTTCAAACCATAGAATCTCCAGTTTATTGTTATTTAAATCAGGTCTTGGGTGTAAGCTAAGTCATTTCTAATGTAGGCACATACTCCACCACCCTTTCTGTTCCTATCTAAGCGTTTTATATTGTAACCTTCTATTTTGACCTCGTCGTCAGTTACCGTATCATCCAACCAGGATTCAGAGATGGTTATAACTGCCGCCCTAATTTTGTTAGCTAGAATCCTAATCTCTGCCAATTTAGGAAGAAGTGATCTTGCGTTGACATGAATGAAGTGAAGGCCTGTTTTCATAAAACAATTATAATCATCAATATATGGCAATGGGTCATTTGTTTAAAATTATGTAAATCAGTGTCATCATTGCTAAAGGGTAACTGTGCCAAACTGCATTTGTTACATACAAAAGTGAATTCTGGCACCGTTACTATAATTGTACATACATCCATCATGCACCCACCCTTGCACATTTTACATAAGGTGCCTTTTCTGTTTTTCATGCATACTTTAGTACAGTGTATGCACCTGTTTGGTAGTGTTTGAGATAATAATGGCTGTATTGACTCACATTGATCTATGTATACATTACATATGGAGTTAAGGTTATCATTCCTAGCTACTAGACCGTCATTATCGCCGTCATTTATCTGTCTGTTTTGCCTCTGCACAATAGTTTGAGGTCCTGGATTAATTTGGATATCACCACTTAAGAGTGCTACAATAAGAGCTGTGTGCCACTGTTTTTGTTTGGGTATTCGGTGCTGCCATACCTTAAAGCTATAGTGACACTTACGTTTCTGGTAGGATGGCAACTGTTGGGCTTTTACTGTCCAGGGCGCTGTTACTCCATTCGCATTTTCCAGCCCCCATGACTGATTTCTTTCTTCATGGAATTGTAGGGGAAAGATAAATATAATTATGGCAGCCTGTACCCCCCTAATGCCTGCCATTTTCACTCTTCGCTCTTTTACTCATATACAATAATATTTATTTCTCTTTTCCAGTCACCTAGTACACCCTAACGTCTGTTTTAGCAATCACTAATGAATTACTAGTAAAATTTCTTCTTCAAAACCCCTTCACTGCTCACTTTTCCCTTAACTTCACAAACCCCTTTCAGTTAACCCTTATTACCACTCCCCTTCCCGCCTCACTTCACAGTCCCCCGGTTTCACCTATTAACTTCTAACTCCTTTCCATTCTGGTAGACCAGAAAGGTTTAATCAATGGTTTTATCCTTCCAAATCCTCTCAATTCTATTTATGGGGGATTTTGTTGTTTTTGTTGACTCCTGACGTGGTCTGCTGACTCAGCCATTTTTAAAACACTGAGGGGAGTTAAAAGCCACCTACAACCTGACTTTCCTTGAGTTTATACTTGGTATGAAATACTGAGTAATGATATATGGGGTAATGATATACTGGGTAATGATATACTGGGTAATGATATACTGGGTAATGATATACGGGGTAATGATATACTGGGTAATGATATACTGGGTAATGATATACTGGGTAATGATATACTGGGTAATGATATACTGGGTAATGATATACTGGGTAATGATATACTGAGTAATGATATACTGAGTAATGATATACTGGGTAATGATATACTGGGTAATGATATATGGGGTAAAGAATACAGGGTAATGATATATGGGGTTTAAAGATATAATGAGTAATGATATACGAGTAATGATATACTGGGTAATGATATACTGAGTAATGATATACTGGGTAATGATATACTGGGTAATGATATACTGGTAATGATATACTGAGTAATGATATACGGGGTAATGATATACTGAGTAATGATATACTGGTAATGATATACGGGGTAATGATATACGGGGTAATGATATACTGGGTAATGATATACATGGTAATGATATACTTGGTAATATATAGTGGGTACTGATAAATTTTGGTTAATTTATATACTGAGTAATGATATACAGGGTAAAGATATACTGGGGAATGATATACTGAGTAATGATATACTTGATAATTATATAGTGGGTACTGATATTTCAGTGATGATAATTGGTGTAATGATATACTGGGTAATGATATACTGAGTAATAAATTTACGGGGTAATGAATATACAGAGTAATGATATACTGGGGGAATGATATAGGGGGTAATGATTAATGGGTAATGATATACTAGGTAATGATAATGGGGGAATTATTTACTGGTAATGATTTTACTGAGTTAGATATACAGGGTAATGATATACTGGTAATGATATACTGAGTAATGATATACAGGTATTGGGTACTTTGGGTAATGATATACTGGGTAATGATATACTGGGTAATGATATACGGGGTAATGATATACTGGGTAATGATATACGGGGTAATGATATACTGGGTAATGATATACTGGGTAATGATATACTGGGTAATGATATACGGGGTAATGATATACTGGGTAATGATATACGGGGTAATGATATACTGGGTAATGATATACTGGGTAATGATATTAGGGGCTAATTTTATAAATTTTGTGCAAAGTACCACTAGCACGAGCCCTCAGTATTCTTTGGAGAAAGACTTAGATCTAGGTGAAATACCGGAGGCCTTAAAGAATGCAGACATAGCTCCTTTGCACAAGGAAGGTAGTAGAGCACTAACTAAAACTTACAGACCAGTAGCCTTAACCTCTCGCATCCTAAAAATCTTCAAAAGAGTGATGAGACAGCAGGTTACAAATTTCATGGACCAGCACAACCAAGATAACCCGAACCAGCATGGTTTTAGAGCAGGACGATCATGTCTGTCACAGCTGCTGAACCATATTGGCAGAATTATGGAGGCACTGGAAGACTACCAAAACGCAGATGTGATTTACACAGATTTTGCAAAGGCGATTGACAAATGTGATCATGGAGTGATAGTGCACAAAATGAAGGGCCATTGGCATTACGGAGAAGTAGGCAGATGGATTTTAGGTTTCCTAACACAGAACACAAAAGAGGTAGTGAACAGGGCAAGATCCAGCATCAGCGAGGTCAAAAGCTCAGTGCCCTAAGGCACTGTCCTGGCACCTCTGCTGTTCCTCATCCTCATAGCAGACATAGACAAAAACACCCGGCACACTTTTGTATCATTTGCAGATGACACTAAAATAAGCATGAAAGTCAGTACGGTAGAGGACACTGAAAAAGTACAGGAAGACAAACAGGGTTTTCAGTGTGCAGTGGAAAACAACATGACGTTCAATGGTGATAAGTTCCAGTTCCTTAGGTATGGAAAGAATGAAGAACTCAAAAGGAGCACTATATACATAACTCAAGAGGGTCATCAAATAGAACGTAAGGAACACGTACAAGACCTAGGAATAATTATGTCAGCGGAACTTTCTTTTAAAGACCATAACAAGACAAAGATCATGTCAGCCAGAAAGATGACTGGGAGGGTATTGAGAACTTTCAAAACAAGGGAAACAATGCCGATGGTGACACTCTTCAAATCGCTAGTGCTCCCTCACTTAGAATATTGCTCAGTGCTGATGGCCCTGTTCAGGGCAAGAGAAATATCGGAGCTGGAACAAAACAAAAAGATCGTTTTACGGCTCACATTGAGCCAGTAAAGCACCTAAACTACTGGGACGCCTGCAAGTCTTGAACATGTACTCATTGGAGCGGAGGAAAGAGAGGTACATGATAATATATACCTAGAAGGTACTCGATGGCTTGTACCAAATCTGCACACTGGCATAACAACATACTGGAATGAGAGATATGGGAGGTAGTGTAAAATAAACCCAGTGAGGAGCAGGGGTGCGGTTGGACAATAAGGGAACACTGTATCAACATCCGGGGTCCCAGACTTTTCAACATCTTACCAGAAGATATCAGAAACACTGCTGGAACAAGTGTTGAAGCCTTCAAGAGGAAACTAGACAAGTATCTTCACCAGGTGCCAGATCAACCAGGCTGTGATGGATATGTGGGGCAGTGGGCCTCCAGCAGCAACAGCCTGGTTGACCAGGCGAGCACCAGATGAGCCTGGCCCATGGCTGGGCTCAGAGAGTAGATATACTCTCGAAATTCTTCAAAGGTATATCAAAGGGGTAATGATATACGAGGTAATGATACACTGAGTAATGATACACTGAGTAATGATATATGGTGTAATGATATACTGGGTAATGATATACTGGGTAATGATATACTGGGTAATGATATATGGGGTAATAATATACGAGGTAATGATATTCTAAGTAATGATATTCTGAGTAATGATATCCTTGTTAAAACCCATTAAGTGGCAGGTCTGAGCACACTCAGGCTGAATGCATGGTTTTGGCGCATGTCCTCCTACTTCCGCATATCTGGGTTCCCATTCTCTATTTCTGGCCAATCAGAAGCCTTCCCTGAGTCGCTCAGCTAATTGGGAATGGCGTCTCCCTTGCTTCCCATTGGTCGAGAGAGCAAAATGTAAACACTTCTAGCTTGGCGTCGCCCTGACACGTTTTTTACGTCTAGTGCTCCTCATATACTCTTGCATTTCACCCTCTACAATGTCGGTAAGTACTGATTTGTGTGTCTTGTGCGTAAATGAATAGCTTAGCTATATTTTGATATACATATAAAGTCGTTGTGAAGCATAATAAGAGTGCACCATGCAAATGAAAAAAAGTGCAACAAAACAGGTCCGAGCCCACTCTGACCCACCACTTTAGGTGCTATTTACAACTTTCAGTATATAAATATTTCCATAAAATTTTGTAGTGTATATATGAATTCAGTAGTGGTCTGGGTGTGTACAGAACATTTTTATTGTCCTTCCAGATCAATCAGGAATTGTTCTATGGTGAGTCCTCCATGGATAAGTCAAAATTTGTCTGTGTTTGGGATGAAAGTGACTAAGATCAAGACCCTTTGGTTGACAACAGTGATGAATTGTCAAACTTGGAATTCCCATCTGGATTTTGGTTCCAATGTGCAGAAAGGCCAGATGGCAGTGTGAGGTTGGATAGACAGCTAGGTCACTGGCCAATGCTAGTAAGCTGCTTACATGCAAGTATTGCAGCAAAATGAATAATCATGTCACATCCTCATTTTCCTGTGCCACATGCAAAGTAAATCTATGCACCAAAAAGGATATAAATTGCTTCATAAAGTTTTATTGCAAAAATTAGTGATGTAGAATGATTGTTCTTTCTCAGGAAACTCAGGAATATTTCATTTGAAAGTTGTATCCCATTGCAATGTGTCATTGTTGATGACTAGTTCCTATTTCTATTTTTTTAATGCTTACAAAATGTTTTGAAACAAGGTCCATTTATGTTTTTTACATTGTCTACTTGTATAATAAGTTTAAAAAATAGTTATTTTTTTAACGTTTGCAACTTTGCAACATTTTAAATTGTTCTACCTCTAAGGTGCAGGTCCGAGTTTACTTGGACTTCGCACATTAGCAATTGCTCGACACGTAACTTTTACAACTCCATTTGTATGGCCTCATTGACCTTACATCGAGCGGCTCTATCCACTCATACGAAATCAATTTCAAATTCGCATTTTGGTCTGCCTTGACCCCTGAAGGGTTTAATTAACCCTTCTGGATATACTTGTTAATGGTATACTGAGTAATGATATACTTGTTAATGATATACTGAGTAATGATATACTTGTTAATGATATACTGAGTAATGATATATGGGGTAATGATATACTGGTAGGGATTTGGTAGGGTGTGCAAAAGAAGAAAATTAAAGGTGAATACAGGAAAGAGTAAGGTTATGAGGATAACAAAAAGATTAGGTGATGAAAGATTGAATATCAGATTGGAGGGAGAGAGTATGGAGGAGGTGAATGTATTCAGATATTTGGGAGTGGACGTGTCAGCGGATGGGTCTATGAAAGATGAGGTGAATCATAGAATTGATGAGGGAAAAAGAGTGAGTGGTGCACTTAGGAGTCTGTGGAGACAAAGAACTTTGTCCTTGGAGGCAAAGAGGGGAATGTATGAGAGTATAGTTTTACCAACGCTCTTATATGGGTGTGAAGCGTGGGTGATGAATGTTGCAGCGAGGAGAAGGCTGGAGGCAGTGGAGATGTCATGTCTGAGGGCAATGTGTGGTGTGAAATAATGCAGAGAATTCTTTAGTTTGGAAGTTAGGAGGAGGTGCGGGATTCCCAAAACTGTTGTCCAGAGGGCTGAGGAAGGGTTGTTGAGGGGTTCGGACATGTAGAGAGAATGGAGCGAAACAGAATGATTCAAGAGTGTATCAGTCTGTAGTGGAAGGAAGGCGGGGTAGGGGCGGCCTAGGAAGGGTTGGAGGGAGGGGGGTAAAGGAGGTTTTGTGTGCGAGGGGCTTGGACTTTCCCGCAGGCATGCGTGAGCGTGTTTGAATAGGGGTGAATGGAGACAAATGGTTTTTAATACTTGACGTGCTGTTGGAGTGTGAGCAAGTAACATTTATGAAGGGATTCAGGGAAACCGGCAGGCCGGACTTGAGTCCTGGAGATGGGAAGTACAGTGCCTGCACTCTGAAGGAGGGGTGTTAATGTTGCAGTTTAAAAACTGTAGTGTAAGGCACCTTTTTGGCAAGACAGTGATGGAGTGAATGATGGTGAAAGTTTTTCTTTTTCGGGCCACCCTGCCTTGGTGGGAATCGGCCGGTGTGATAAAAAAAAAAATATACTGGGTAATTGTATACTGAGTAATGATATACTGAGTAATGATATACTGGGTAATGACATACTGGGTAATGATATACTGGGTAATGATATACGGGGTAATGATATACTGAGTAATGATATACTGAGTAATGATATGAGAGGTAATGATATACTGGGCAATGATATAATGAGTAATGATATGCAGGGTATTGATATACTGCGTAATGATATACTGAGTAATGATATACGGAGTAATGATATACTGGGTAATGATATACTGAGTAATAATATACGGGGAAATAATATACGGGGTAATAATATACTGGGTAATGATATACTGAGTAATGATATACGGGGTAATGATATACGGGGTAATGATATACTGGGTAATGATATACTGGGTAATGATATACGGGGTAATGATAAACTGGGTAATGATATACTGGGTAATGATATCGGGTAACAAAGGAAATACATGTAGTTTCCATAGAGAAGGTGAGACATTGTACCAGTATTAACCTTCTTTTAACGCAGTAATTTCCCACAACTTCTTTACTAATTGTCTAAAAATACCGAACGAACAGGATGCATAAATTCACTTACTTCATTTATTAATTTTATGACATTGTTTTAATTAGTAAGATTACTGGAAATGGAAAACTAAAACTAACTCAGATTTTGTTAATAAATGTGACTTGCAACACAAATTTAACCAGTTGTTGTATACGTAATAATATCTAGCAATTATTATGTGTAATCTGTCTCGTCTTATTCGTAGTCTTGATAGTAAGGAAAGTCGGAGCCCTGCAGATACTTCAATGTCCATTGTTTGAAAGCCTTTTGCTGCTCCTCCGTCAGGTGGTTCTTCCAGTCTCCTACCTGTAAAACATTTTTTTTGTGTGTGAAAACTGTAAATATAAAGTACTTGAAGTCTTACGGTGGAACATTAACACAAAATAATATGGTTGGTTACAGCAGGGCAGGAGAGGTGCTGGAACGTGTTAGTCGCAAAGATGGGATACAGAGTGATTGTTGTCAGTAGGTCAAAAGTTTTCCAGATATTTTTGAGGCAACAAAAAGTATGCATGAATTTACTGGAAATACTAAACACGTGTGACAATGACAGCAACTACATCATATGCTATGCAGGATATAAATATGATGTGGGTCAAACATGATGTAATAGCCTCATGATAATTCCAGAATACAAGACGTCTTGCAAAATTTATAACACAGAGACGCATGTAATTTACCAGTTTCTCATAAGTTATTTAGTGGAACAACACTAAACTAGTAATTAAGGAAAAAGGTAAACAAGAAAGTCATTCAGATAACAGAGCCTTTTTTTTCTGTGCCTTCCATGTATGGCTGTACTGGATCTTCTTATAAGAGATCTATGTGTCAGAGATTTTTCCTTAAACAATACAAGAAAGACAGAAGCAGTTAAAAAAATAACACTATCGAAGAGAATCGAGCGTTGAGATTCGTGCCGCCATTATATTTTCCCATACCTTCCTCACCTCTGTTACGACTAAACCCCTTTATTTTTT
>NW_026466135.1:0-12971 GCF_026875155.1 Cherax quadricarinatus
TTTTTGTACTCAGTGTAATAAAATGGAGTTCAAAAAAATAGTATAGTTTGGTCAACTAAACAAGGGAATTTGGGCTAAAAATAGGGCTCAAGTCGGGGGGAAATCGCCGATACGCATATGTCGCCGAGCCGCAATTCCCCGGGAGCATAATTTCCCAGGTTTTCGACCAATTACAATTTTTGGGTGTCATTACCCCCGGGAAAAGTTTCTTTTCTTTCATAAGAAAAAATTTTTTTTTTTTTTAAAAAATTGAGCGAATAAATGACAGTTTTGGAGGGGCCTGAAACAGTCAAAGGGTTTTTAAAAAAAAAAAAAAAATAAATTTTTTTTCTTATGAAAAGTAGAGAATCTTTTCCCGACATAATGACACCAAAAGTATAAAATTTTGATGGAAAAACTTCGAATTAGCTCTCCAAAGTTAGTGATCTCATGTTTGTTTACACATGGGTGATTTTGCCCATTTGAGTCCTATTTTGGGCCCAAATTTCCAGTGTACTGCGACAAAAATCATAACTCTTCAAATCTATAAAGTTTATTCTCTTTAAGGTTACAATGCGGGTTTTAAGATTTTGGGTTTATTGTGGGGTTTAAGTAAAAAATAAAATTTTACAGGGGGGGCCACTAGAACATCGATGGAGGCTTTCGGGCAAACTTAGTTTAATTTTTAAACCAAAAATTTATAAAAAAATTGTGGAGAAGTTGACTAAATACAAAGTGACTAAATAAAAGTGACAAATATAGTTTGTAGTTTACAATGTGAATTTTTTTGTTTTGGCAAAATAATTTTTCTATATTGGGGTTCACAGGCAAAGTTAGACTAGTTTGGAATCTTATTTTAAGATTAGGATCGATTCTGTGTTAAAAGCCAAATGAGTGAGTGGTGAGTGTAAATATGGGCCCCCGGTGGTTTTATGTAGTTAGTTGATGGGGGTAAAGGTAGAAAAGTTGAAAGTGAAATAAAAAAGAGTAAGGTGATGAGGGTATCAAATATTTAGATAAAAAAAAATTTGGATTAAAATTGGGGGAGGAGTATGGAAGAAGGGGAATGTTTTAAAAACACTTGGGAGTTGGGTCGGCGGATGGATTTATGAAGGATGAGGTTAATCATAGATTTGAAAAAGGAAAAAAGGTGAGTGGTGCTTGAGGTATTTTGTAATAAAAAAAATGTTTTTTTGGGAGGCAAAAAAAGGGAATGTATAAAGTTAGTAGTGCCAACACTCTTATAGGGTTGAAGCGGGGTTGTGAATGCAGGGGGAGGCGGTTGGAAGCATGGAGATGTCCGTCTAAGGGCAATGTGGGTGAAAATATTATGCAGAAATTTCGGAGTGTGGAAAATTAGGGGTGGGTTTTAAAAAAAGTTTTAGTCAAGGGCTGAAGAGGGGTTGTTGAGGGGGGTTTGGCTTTTTCGAGAGAAGGGTAAAAAGTAAATGACTGGAGAGATTTAAATCTGAGGAGAAGGAAGGCCGGGGTGGGGGTCACCCTCAAAAAGGTTTGGGAAAGGGAAAGGGGGGTAAGGGGGGTTTTTTGTGGGCGAGGGGCTTGGACTTCCAGCAGGCGTGATGAGCGGTTCGATGGGAGTAAAGGGAGACGAATGGTATTTGGGACCCTGCATTGTTGGAGGTGGCGGGTAAAATTTAGGAAGGGATTCGGGGGAAACCCCGTTATTTTTATTACCCCAACTTGATTTTGGGGAAATGGGAAGTAAATGCTTCACCCCAAAGGAGGGGGTTTTGGGATATTAGAGTTTGGGGGTGTTTGTTATCTTTATAGTATATCTTCTAAATGTTTGTTTTTCGGGCCCCTCTAAAAAAAACAGTGATTATGCGTGAGTGAGGTGAAAATTTGATGAGATAAAAAGTATTTTTTTTTTGGGGATTTTTTTCTTTTTTGGTCACCTGCCTCGGGGGGAGCCCCCCGATTGTTGAAAAAAAAAAAGTAGGGGTTGGGGATAAGGTACAGGGAGGGAGAGAGCAGCTAGTTATTTGTAAAAAAGGAAAAGGGGGAAAAAAAGGAATGCAAAAAAAAAGGGGAAAACCTTTTGAGTATACCGGTAAAGTGTAGGTAGATTATTAGTGAAAGAATTAAGGAAACAGAGAGTGGATACCCGATACACCCCGTAGCTAATTACTAAAAACCCGGTGGTTCACACTTACACTCACTCCCTTTACCATAAACACAGAAAAAATATCAATCTTAATTTAAAAAAATGAACCCAACTAGTATAAGTTGGCCTGTGCTACCCCAATACTGGAACTTGTATTGTGCAAAAACAAAGCTTTTACATTGCAAATCACAAACTTTTATTTATCACTTGCTTTAATACCAATTCCCTCTTTAATTTGAAATTTTTAAAAGTTTTAAGTATTAATCTAAGTCGCACGAAATGCCTAGCCATGCTAGGTGTTCTAGTGGCCCCTCTGTAATTGTATTTTAAACAGGAAAACCCACACAATATCCAAATTCGTAAACGCGCATTGAAATCCTTATAGGAATAAACTTGATTTGTTTGATGAAAAGGGGGCTTTGGGAAGGTAGAGGGTGTGAAACCCAAAATGTTTATAGTGAAAACATATAGGTGAACAGTTTTTTGATAAGGCTAAGGGGTTTTTTGTGGCCATTTTTTAGATTGGAAAAAGGCGTTTTCAGGGTGGATAGGGGGGCAGTTTGGCAGATGTTGCAGGTGTATGGTATACGGGGTTTTGGTTACTGAAAGCAGTGAAGAGTTTTTAATGGGAAGTGGGGCTAGGTTAGAGTATAAGGAAAGAGGGAGTTTATTTTCCCCCGAAAAGTGGCCCCCTTAAGAAAAGGATGGTGATGTCACCTGGTTGTTCAATTTTTTTATGTGGGTTGAAAGGAATAAAAAGCAAGGGTTTGGGGGCAAGAGGCGTGGAGAAAAAATAAAGAATCAAACACAAAAGTGGGATTTGTCCTTTGTTTTTTGCTGATCACTGGCCTTGGGAATTTAAAAATTAGTTGCAGAGGTCGGTGGATCTTTTTGGGGGGTATGTAAAAGAATAAAATTAAAAGTAAATTTTAAGGAAAAGTAAGGTTATGAGGATAAAAAAAGTTTGGGGTTTTTTGTTGGTTTTCAGATTGGGGGGAAAAAGAGTTGGAGGAGGTGAATGTTTTCAGATTTGGGGAGTAATGCTCAGCAAATGAGTTATGAAAGAGAGGTTTAATTGAACGATGAGGGGGAAAGGGTGAGCATGCATTGGGGGTCTGTGGGAAAGAATTTTGCCCTTGGAAGAAAAAAAGGGGAATGTATGAGAGTATAGTTTTCCCAAGCTCTTATATGGGTGTGAGCAGGGGTATAAATGTTGAGAAAGGAGATGGCGGGAGGCAGTGGAGAGTCTGTCTGGGGGGCATGTTGGTGTAAATTTAAAATGCAGAGAATTATATTTTGGGAAGTTGGGAGGAGGTGTGGGGTTTGCCAAAACTTTTTGTCCGGGAGGGCTGAGGAAAGGGGTTGTTGATGTGGTTCGGAGTGTAGGGGAAATGAACAAAACAAAAGATTTTGGAAGTGTTTAAATTTAGTGGAGGGAAGGAGGGTGGGGGTTTTGGCCCTAGGAAAAGGGGAGGGGGCCAAAGGAGGTTTTTTGTGCGGGGGCTTGGACTTCCGCAAGATTGTGAGCATATTTGATGGGGTGAATGGAGCAAATGGTTTTTAATTTTGACGTGCTGTTGGGTGTGAGAAAAGTAACTTTATAAAGGGGGATTCATGGAGACCGGCAGGCTGGACTTAGTCCGGGAATGGGAAAAATACAGGTCTGTACCTGAAGGAGGGGTGTTAATGTTGAATTTTAAAAAATATAGTGCAAAGCCCCGGGCAAGCGTGGGAAAAGGGGTATGAGAAAGTTTTTCTTTTTGGGGCCACCCTGCCTTGGGGGGAATGGGCCGATGTGTTAATAAAAAAAAAAGTGAGTGGGCCCCGCTTTTGGTTTTTCGCCTTATGGTATTCTGCTTTTACACAATTTCAAATTTTGCCCAAAACTTTTATTTGGCGAGCAGTCTTGAATATGGGCGCGCCACCCAGGTTTGTTTACATTTCTGTGAAAGCTCTCTCTATTATGTAATAAAATACTTTTGGTACTTTAAAATGTTTATTTTTTTAAATATAGAAAAAATTTCAAAAATCCACTATGATATTCAAAAATTATTTAAAAAATAGTTATCATGTAAGCAATAAACATTTTAGTTATACAGTAGCCCCCCCGCAACCTTTTGGCATCCATAACTTAAAATCCCATACGATCTTTTTATCGCTAAGATTTTGCCGGGCATACCGCAAAAAAACCCCCCCTAAAACACAATTGTCTGGACGCGTCAAGTGCGGTGAGCCGCCCACATTTCCGCCCGGGGGCATTGTTTAAAGTCAGCCCCCCGGGGGGTAAAATCCAAGCATACAATGTAACTTCCTATTATTACAGTGTTTTTGGTGTTTTTATCTGCAAAAAAAGGACCGGGGCCCCCAAAAAAGCTTCAGTGCCAACCTGTGGTAAAAAGGGTGGAAATTTCAAAATACTGTGGGAACCTGGTCAATGCTGGCTGCTGGCTGTATACTGCCAGCTGATGCTCCCTTGTAGCACTGTCACGGGGCCTGCGCTGTACCCCCGTCAGTGCTGCTGGTGCTGTATCTGTCTGTTTGCTGCTGCTGTTTTTACCGTCTCCCGCTCTGTAGCATCGTCGCGCTGCTGGCATGTCAGCGTGCTGCTGCTGCGCGTACCCCCCGTACTGCTGTGCTGCTGAAACTACCGTCAGCTGTCCTGCTGTTGTAGTCCGTCTGCTGTGCTGTGCATTGTCGCTGCTGCTGTAGCCTGTAGCTGGCGCTGCTGTGCACTGTAGCTGCTGCGTAGTCCGCGCTGCTGCTGCTGCTGTATACCGTCTGCTGCTGCGCTGCTTGTACCGTCTGTGTCTGCTGTTTTTAAAACCGTTGCTTGCTGCGTGCTGTCTGTAGTACCGCTGCTGCTGCTGTAGCATCGTTGCTGCTGCTGTGTTTGTCGCTCTGCTGTAGCACTGCAGCTGCTGGGTGCGCTGTTTGAAGCACTGTCGCTGTGCTGCGCTGTAGCACGTCAGCTGCTGCGCTGTAGCCTGTCAGCTGTGTGCCACCCCCGTTTGTGCTGTAGTCCGTCTGTGCGCTGCTGCTGTAGTCCGTCGCTGCTGCGCGCTTAGTACGTCGTGCTGCTGCTGCTGAGTACCGTCGTTGCTGCTGCTGTAGTCCGTCTGCTGCTGCTGACCCTTTTTTCCTGCTGCTGTTTACACTGTCACCTTGCTGTAGCCTGTCAGCTGCTGCTGTAGCACGCCCGCTGCTGCTGCTGCTGCTGCTGACACTGTCAGCTGCTGGTCAATGTCCTGCTGCTGTAGCACTGTCTGCGCTGCTGCTGTGCTTTTTTTACCATCTGCTGTGTTTTGCATCGTCTGCTGCTGCTTTTTAAACCTGTCAGCTGTGCGTAGCATGTTGCTGCTGTCGCTGTCACTTTTTGCTGCTGCTGCACTGTCGGTGTGCTGTGTTTTGTAGCATGTCAGCTGCTCTGCTGCTGTAGCACGTCAGCTGCTCGTGCTTAGAGCCCTTCCCTGCTGCTGCTGCTGCTGTAGACCGTCTGTGCTGCTGTGCTGTGTACCCGTCTGCTGCTGCTGTTTTTTCTGCTGCTCTGTAGCACTGTCGCGCTGCTGTAGCATTTTCAGTGCTGTGCTGTATCCTGTCAGCTCTGCTGCACTGTCTGCTGCTCTGCTGTAGACATGTCGCTCTGCTGCGCTTACCACCGCGCTGTCTGTATACCGTCTGCTGGCGTAGTCCCGTTGCTGTGCTGTAGCACTTTTTCTGTGCGTAGCACTGAAAAGTGCTGCTGTGCACGTCAGCTGCTGCTGCTGCTGCACCACCGTCAGTGCTGCTGCTCGTACCCGCACTGCTGCTGTGTTGTACCGTTGCTGTGCTGTAGCATTGTCTGCTGCTGCTGTACCTGTCAGCTGCTGCTGTAGCATGTCAGCTGCTCGCTGCTGTGCACGCAGCTGCTGCTGCTGTACCACCGTCGCTGTGCTGCGCGCCACCGTCATGCTGGTGCTGCTGTAGACAGTTGCTGCTGCTGTGCGTGTAGTACCGCTGCTGTGCTGCTGTGCTTTTAGTCCCTTTGCTGTGCTGTACTTCGTTGTGCTGCTGTAGCACTGTCAGCTGTGCTGTAGCACTGTCTGCTGTGTGGCGTTAGCCGTCAGCTGCTGCTGCTGCTGCACCACCGCAGCTGCGGGAAGTACCGTCTGTGCTGTGCTGCGTGTACCGTCTGCTGTGCTGCTGCTGTATTTCCGTCGCTCCTTGCTGCTGTAGTCCCGTCGTGCTGCTGTGCGTAGTCCGTCGCGTTTCTGCTGCTTTTAACCGGCTGCTGTGGGGCCTGCGGGTTTCTGTAGTACCTTTGCTGCTTGCTGTAGCTCGTCTGCTGCTGCTGTAGCATTGTCCTTGTTACGCCCCCCCCTACTTACTCCATTAAAACAAAAAAAAAGGCCGGGTTAAAATAATTCTTAATAATATATGCGAACCAACTTTATTACAGTGAAAAAGGGTTCGACTTTTATTTTATAGGGTACAGTATGAATAAAAAGTACTCTCATTGCTTTAATTGAAATTTTAATCTTTCCCCCATGATTTTATTATAATATATTTATATTATTATTGGTTGGGTATTACGAATGTGTAACCACTATTTGTAGTGCCCAAATTTGGTGGTTCAGAATTGACGCCCACGGTCGCCTTCTGGCCGAGCTGAAGTCATACTATGAAGTATTGAGTGAGTCATCAGCTCCTGCCGACCGGTACGGGTCTTAAAAACCCAAAGCTCCTAGCTTAAACTAAAATTTTTATAAAAAAGTCTTGCCTTTCCCAAAAGTCGGGTTAATTCGTCACTTAAAAGATAAAATTTTTTACCCTAGCCCTTTTCAAAAAGGTAGTTTTTTTTAAAATTATTTTTCATACTCTGTTTTAATGAGAATTTGAACTTAAGTTTTGGGTTTCTTGCGTATAGGTTTCTTTTATAATTATTTTGTGGTTTTATTTTAATTCATAACCCAAAAATCCAATGAAGCTAAATGATTGGTAATAAAAAAAGCAACAAAAAAAAGGAAATTATTTGTGCCCTTTTGTTACGGTGAAGTTTAAAATTTCGTAACAAATGGGTTGTCTGTGGAGCTACTTACCCTGAAGTACATATTTTTTTTGCATTAAAATTAGCTCCCTTGCGAGAATTAAGAAAGGATCCAGAAATTAAGTATTTTGATAATTAACAGAGGCATCTTGACACTTTTAAAATTTCAGACTGTTGGTAAATAGCAGCATTTTGATATACCCTTATAATAGTACCATAGTGCAGAGATCTTAGGGCCCAATTAAGGATAGTTATTTCCGAAAACCCCCAAACAATGCCAGAACTAGATTCGAAGATGTTTTTTTTTTTCTCATTTTTTGGGGGGAAATAGAAATCCCCCCGGAGGGAACTTCTTAAATAATGAAATTGAACCAGGGTTTACAAGGGCCTTACTACTCGTCCAGTCTCAAAAACTTCCCCCCCTTCATTTCCCCGGGTATGTATCGGTGGTTGTACGAACCCTCAGTCAAAGCGGGGTAATTTTGGAATGGGGCTCGTCCAAAATCTTCCGGAGGACGCCCGAATTCCCCCGGTTCATTACCTCTTGGGAATTTCACGTCCCGAAAACTAGAGAAAAAGAAGCAATTACTATTACAAAAAATCTAAAATCGAAGCTAGAAAACGCTAAACGAGGGGAAGAATTTTGGCGTGAAAAGGTTTCGTTTGAAACAAAAACAGAGGGAAGCCCCGGAAGAAAGAGCGTGAAGAGCAAAGGTAACCCCGGGTTTACTTGCATAAAGCGCTCAATGGTACCCAAGTTTAAAAGAAACAGACTTAGTGAATTTTTGAAATTTTTTAGAAACAGGCACGTTTTAATGGGCTGGCCAAAACAAAGGGCCACATTGCTGCACACGTCTTAATTTGGGAAAAGGCGCAGTCCCTTTTGTCCCCCTCCTTACCTATGGTTTTAGTCCAGTCGACGTATAAAGAGAACTATTTTAGAAGCTATGACAGCTCCCCCTTAGTTACCAAATAGCTTTTCGTTCCCTGAAAAGGCAAACAGGACAAACTTATTTAGTTTTTTCCCCGAGGGGAAAACAGTGGCGTTTGAACGTTGGGTCGAGTTTCGGGGCACGACTTTAAAAATCTACCAATTAAGTTACTAGAAGATTTGTTGCAAATTTTCAGAGGGGGTTCGAGTATCTTGTTGGCCATCCGCAAACGACGTTTTTAGAGACTGCCGCGCTGGCAACAACTTCGGATTTCCCCAAAGGGTTTGGGACAATCTGAAAGGGGCCAGGTTATCAAACCAGCAACAGACCCAAACCGGAAGCCTTTCGGGGAAGCCCTACCCAACCCCCTTTACTCCCGTTTTTAACAAGTAAACCAAAAGAAAACACCAAAATTTAATCGAGCTCTCCCATAGACCAGATAGGTCATGGGAAAAAATTAAATTTGTACTGTTCAAGCGGGGCATTTCAAAACACAATGTTTAAGCGTGATAGGGCCCGGGAAAGGAGTCCATCATAATTGCCCCCCAAATCAAAACCTCTACGACTCATCCAAGGAAGTCTGGCAGATGACGCTCGTCCCCCAAAGGAAAAAGGCAGATCCTCCTATTGCTAAAACGAATATGGGTATCATCGCAAACTTGTCAAGGGCTTGGCCTTACTTTTCCAAAAAGCAAAGTAGGGAAAACCCTAACCCGTTGTTGCAAGTAAATTCCTTTGGGATACGGGGGGGCCCCCTTAAAATTATTAAGAGAAGGACTGTTATCATTCCCGCCCGTCAATACGGGGTTTTGACGCTCTGTTGGAAGTTTGGTGGCTCCACTACGCGATTTCCCCCCACAAATTATTTGTTGAAACTCCTATTTTACAGGCTGGACGCAATCGGAGTTCTCAAATAAATTTCCCCCCTTAAAAGCCTAGATATTGATTGGGAAGCTTAGGGAAGAAGGAATATGGGGAAAAAGCCCATAGTTATGGAAAATCCAACCCGGGAAAATTCGTCATCGAAGCCCCCGAAAGGAACTACCCCCTTTCCTCTGAGCGTAGTAAACCCCGGGGAGACCAAACAGTCGCTTCTCAGTTGGGATCAGAGGAAGTCATGGACGACGTCGAGTAGGGGTAAAGGGCAATTCAACGAAACTCAGTGGAGCCAACAATCCCCCCAAACCCATACCATTCCCAAGTCGGTGGTTTCCGAAATAAAATTTTTCTCGAAGGAGGATCTAGTAAAGGGAACCCCAATGACCCCTCCTTAAGTGACCCCAGGAACTTGTGTTTGGGAGAAAAGCCCCTTTAAAATGACAGCTCTTACTATTGAGGGAAGGGCTTATGAAAAAGAAACTAGGATCTCTTTAAAAATGATCATTATGGGCTTTTCCACCCGTTTAGAAATTTAGCTTAAGTTTGCTCATGACAGTCCTCAAGGGGCTTTGGGACAAAAAAAAGACTTTTTGAAAAATTGCTAAGCACTTCACATGGCCCAAAAAAGAAGGGGGAAATGGAAGGTATGTAAAACTGTTCCGTGTGTAATATAGCAAACCGCACATAAACCCCCACCGCGCCGTTGAAAACCCCATACAAGTAAAGGCGAACCCTTTTCACGCTGGGATCGACTGTTCGGCCCCTACCCAAGACTCGGCAGGGCAAATTCCTGTTCACTATCAGGACAACAGTCACCAGGTACCGGAAGCAGTTCCTTTAGGGGGATTAATGCTGCCTAATAGTGAGGCACTGATTAAGTTCTTCTTCCTTTGGATTTCCAAGAGAGTTCAATCGGTTTAAGGGTTTGAATTTTATTCAAAAATTTTCCGGTGGCCTTGGTCAGTTAGGGTCAAGATGGGTTTACGCGACGGCCTATCGACCCCAATCACAAGGCGTGGTGGAAAGGTTCCATCAAACTTTGAAGTTATGATGGGTCCTATTGTTTACAGTATTCCAAAGATTTTGGGATGAAAATATTCCACTACTCTTGTTTGCCCTAAGAGAAACGAACAAGACAACTTGAAGTTTTCGCCTTTTTAGTTAATTTAAAAGGGGATAAAAATTAGAGGACCATAAGGTTTTTCAAAGAAGTTGGACCGGGGAAAAAAACGCCGTTTTTTGGAGCTCTCCTCCCTTTTAATGAAAGAACGCCTGGCCCAGCTAAGAATTTGGCCGCCAAACTTTTGACAACACAAAGGGAAGATGAAGGAGGAATACGACGTCGAACTAAACTTTTGTTCATTTTAACCAAAAGATCAAGTTTGGTTTTAACGATTTAAGGGGCATTTTTCTACGCCCAAATTTTAAAGGGCCTTTAGAAATGTGAAGCCCTAAGTGACTGAACTACTTGGTAAGGACGCCCAAAAAGGAAATTTAAAAAAACGGACGTATCAAAATTTAAACCCAACTTAAACCCATTCAGGAATGTTTCACCTTTTACTATAAACCCTCTGAACCAAGAACGGGTTCCAGTAAGTTCGGATGAAAGTGGAATACCCGTTCTTCTGAACAAATTTACAGCCTTTAAAAAATTTAAATTCTTACGTAATCGGAAGTGGGCAAAGGACCGAAATAAATCCTGTTAAGGCAAATTCCACCTGTTTAATGACGCCCAAAAAACCCTGTACGTTGGGTGGCACGATGTTACTTCAGAGAAAACCCACTCCAAACAAGCAACTCCCTACGAGTGGTCCCCGAAACAAGGGGAGCTAAGGCAAGGGGGAAATTTTTACTCTCACCGGGGTTTATAAAACCCCAAAAAAACAGTCCTTGGGCATCCCCGGCTTTTTAGGGCCCCCCAAACCCGATGGGGCCTCCCGTATGTGCCGGATTTTAGAAAAAATCAATGCTTAAAATACCCTGATGGGTTTCCAATACCCAGAATTGACGACTTAATTGACAAGGGCTCCAACTAGAATTGTAAATTGGACTTGTTTTGAGGGTATCACCCCGTCCCGTTGTCACCAAAATCAAGAGATATCGGGTTTTCGATACCTGGTGGCCTATACGAGTATTGCGTTATGCCTTCGGGTTCTGTAACGCGGCCCCCCTCGTTCCGCGTTTTTTGAAAAACTTACGGGCGGATTGGCGGAGTAGGGGAAACTTACTTTGCGACTTGTGTTACAGTGACAGTTGGCTCCAACCCTTAACAGCCCTTAAACCTTTTTTGACGCCTTAAGTAAAAATATTTTACAGTGAATTTGTCCAAGTGTGAGTTTTGGGCCCAAAGAAAATTAAAAACTTAGGATTTCGGGTTTGGACAGGTGAAGTGCTCCTTTGAAAGCCAAAAAAAAAAGGCCTCTTTGAATTTTACCCCTAAAGGGTAGGAAAAGCGTATCAAGATTTTTTTGGAGTTCCGGGGTTTCTACCCTCGGTTCTGTCCGAATTTTGCCAGGTGCTTTTCCCCCAACTGAAAAACAAGTCCAAAAAAAAGTTTTCATGGGGAACCATGCTGTGAAATTGTTTTAAACGTTTTAAAAAGATTTCTATCCTCTTCCCCTTTTTTGCTAATTCCTGATTTTAATAAACCATTCCACTTACAAATGATGCCAGTGCGTATTTTTTGGGGGCCGCTTGTTACAGAAGGGCCCCAAATTTGCCTATTACAAACCTGTTTTTTATTTTTTTTCTAAAATTAAGAAACACCAATTAATTATTAACTATAAAAAAGAAGCCCTTGCTCTGTTGTTCCTAGAGAATTTTTTGTATATTTAGGATCTTTACCCATCAGATATCGGGGTACTCGATCAAATCCCTTTTCCCCTTTATAAATTTTGAAATGAAGAATGCCAGAATACTTCGTTGGGCTTTGAGAATTAACCCTTTTCCTTATTCCATTTTCCCCTATAAAAGGAAAACATAACCATTTCTGATGCCCTCTCTAGGCCTTGAAATTTTATTAATATACCTTTATTTTTTAACAGTAAATGGTCGGGACTTTTATGCCATCTTTGTTGTGGAAAAGCTGGAGATGATTTGGACTGCTGTCTATGTTACAACCCCTTTCTTTAAAACGTGCTACCCACCACGAGGAAAGTCAATGGCGACCTATCCGAGGGGGGGGGTGTTACCGCCCCTACTTCACTCATTTATCAAAAATAAAGGCTGGTTTTAAAATAAGTTCTGTAATAATATATCGCGAAAAACCCTTTATTATGCTAGATAAAGCAGGTTGACTTTATATTATTATAGGGTCAGTATGAAACAAAAAGTCTCTCATTGCATTATATTGAAAATTTTTATTTTCCCTGATTATTAAACTTAATATTAATTTTTATTTATTATTTGGTTAGGTATTCGAAAAGTGTAACCACTCGTAGTGCCAAATTGGGGGTTTAAAATTGAGCCACGCGTCGCCTTTTTGGCCGAGCTGAAGTCAACTAGAATGTTGAGTGAGCAGTCAGCTCCTAGCTCGATCGGTAGGGTCTTAACCCAAAGTCCTTGCTTAAAAAAAAACTTTATACAAAGTCTTGCCTTTGCCAAAAGTTGGTAATTCTGTCACTTTTTAAAAGATAACTATTTTGTTACCTAGACCTTTCTAAAAGAGTAGATTATTATTTAAATTATTTTTTCATACTCTGTGTTAATGAGAATTTTAACTTAAATTGGGTTTCTTGCTGTTTAGTGTTTCATTTTTAATTTCTTGGGTTATTTTTAAATTTACTAACCAAATACCAATGAAGCTAAATATTGGGAATAAAATAAAGCTAACAAAAAAAAAAGGTTTTTTGCCCCTATTTTTACGGGGAAGATTAAATGTAAACAGCTGCTGTGTAGCACTGTCGCTGCTGGGCTGCGCTGCGTACCGTCAGCTGCTGCTGCGTGTAGCACTGCAGCTGCTGCTGCTGTAGCATGTAGTGCGTGCTGCTGTACCACCGTCACTGCTGCTGTGCGTAGTACCGTCTGTTGCTTG